>CAJNIZ010045488.1:0-44507 GCA_905231905.1 Symbiodinium pilosum
CTCACGCTGCACAAACGCAGACGCTCGCACAACTGAGCTCACCACGTGCCAGGGCCTCGCGAAGGAGAGTTCGTAACTCTTCCTCTCTTTGTCCCTGCACTTGCCAAGCTTCTCAAGCATGCACGAGTCGTAGGAGCCACTGCAAGCTATCTCCAGAGGACTTTGAATCATACTGCGCGCACTTGGAACAAGCAGCAAGGGTATGTCTGGATAAAAGGATTTGCCTAGGATCCTAGGTCCACATCCAAAGCATGCTTGGCAACACGCCAAACACGGTGGAGCTTTCGACATGACCCTCAAGCTGAACTAGAGCTCTGCCTTGGAAGCTCCAGCGTGGGTATGCTGGTGAGTCTGGTCATTCGCATCAGCCTCGTAGCTGGTGCCTGCAAGGACTGCACTGTCCCCGATCCCCTTCGACTTACCAAATTTGAACGCCTCGCAGAACCTGTTGCAGTCGACCCTCAGCCAGGGAACCTTGAACTGACGTGAGCTGGAGGCGCGAATGATCGTTCTGCAGCTTCACACGATGATGTTGTGCAGCCTGAAGCAATGTGGGGCGCGGGCACCCAAGAAGCTGCAGCAGCTGAAGCCGCAGGTTCTCGAAGTCCTGGGGGCTTCAAGCCGACAGTGCCTACAGCATAGCTTTCGGTTGTGCTCGAGTGGAGCCTCCACACCCGCGGCCTCATGCAGCCAGCACCTCGATGGGAACTGTGTGCCATCCTGTTTTCTTGGCATCCGTGGCCCCGGCAGGTGGGTATCCGAATCGGCCTCCAAGGCCTGCAAAATAGTAAGCTCAGGAAAAGAGCAAGGAGATTGCATTTTCGCAACGGCCAAATGCTTTGGACACCTTGTGCTGAGGACAAGCTATGGCCATGGTGCCCATAAGTTTGTGTCTTCAGCGCGTTCTTCTGCCTCCTTTGTGTAAAACACATCTTCTCCGCTTCCCAAAATCCTACCCCCAACCTGAAATTTCTTCATGCGATGCTTCCTGAGCTGCTATTTTTTTGGAGTCGCCTCGAGACTCCATGGCATATTAAGGCGCTCAGCACGGTACGCACGCGGTCTGCCACGCCTGCTGGATTTCAGTCTTAAGCCCCTCCGGCAAAGTGCCATCCCCCACAGCTGTCTGGGAAATGTGGAGCTCGTCCTCACAGGGCTCGAGGCCGTACATGCCCAACACTTGCATGCACTGCCATGAAGATTGTCTCACAAAAGCTCATCAAGAGCATCAGGAATGAAGCGGCTCTTTTCAGGCTTGCGGTGTGAGGGTTACAGTGGCGCAAAACCACAAAGGTCCTCCGCAGACCTCGGCATCGGAGTGGCCGCCCTGCTCGCCGTAGCGCTTCCTGCTTCTTTAAGTTCTGCTTGCTTTTGAGCACATCTTTTTTCTTGCACGTTGCAGCCTTCGAAGTCCACGGGGCTGGGAGTGCACCGTGTGGACAGCTCAGGGCTGCCCCCTCTCTCAGGCGCCTACAAAAAAAGAGAGCTACAAGTTCAAAGATCTTCCAATTCGCATCCGGCCTCATCCTGTGCGCAAAGCTGACTGAGCTGGCGCAGCCTCAATGTCTGTGGCAGAGGTAGGTGGTTGTTTTGTCTTTGGCTCGCTAGGCCCGAGGCAGGAAGCGGTACGGGTCAGCGGGCTTCTCCTACAGATCGCGCCACATGTGTTCTGACATGCTCTGATCCCTTCATTCGTCTGTCCCTGTCCTGTACCACAGCCTCAAGCAGACCTTGCAAGTAGGGCAAAAGATCGTGTTTCTCCAGGTACCTGGCAAAGCGAGAAGTATAATGCAAACAGGTCGAATGCAAATTTGCCTTTCCAATCAGGCTCTTGTGATCTCTCGCTCTTGGCGCACTCTTTGGCACAGCTGGCAGCATCTTGCCTCCTGCCAAAAGCACACGCATATGAATATGAGCATCTGGCAAAATAAGAACCGGATAAGGTGCGTGGCATCAAGAAAGCCCGTCCTAGCGAGGCCTTCGGAGACCTTCCCAAGCTCCCAATCACCCAGATCCTCGCCTCAGAACGTAGTGGCGGCTTGCCAAGCACGCAAAAGACGCATCTTCGAGCCATCCGGCCTCCTGCATCCTTTTCATGATCTCCGCTGTCAGGGCCCACAGTCAGCAAGAGCTGCCCTGGCATCAACTTTGTGTCACAACGACGCATTGAAGCTATCAGCCTCATGTTTGCCAGAAGTGCTAGGTGAAAATACCCTCTGGACAGTTGATCATGTCTGCTTTGGTTGTCATGCAGGGCTGTCACGGAATGGACTATCCAAAACCTTCACTGAGCCACTGAGCCAGCTACCTCCTGCCAAGTTCACTCGGTGCGACTCCTCGATGGCTTGTGCACACAGCACAACAACTTGGGGCACATCATGGCGCATCAGCAAATCATCATCCATCCTCGCTGGAGCAAACCACGACTTCGCTTCCAACCTTACCGAGCAGGAAAGCTGACGAGCGAAAAACTCAATTCGTTTCTGCTAGGACGTCGCCTGCTGCAGCAGCTCCAGCTTCAAGGTTGTCCCTGCACTCGGCTCGGTGGGGAACCTGCTTGGCGTGACCATCCATTGGCTCTGGCCCTCAACCTCTGGGCCTCAGTGGACGGCGCTGCAGCGCAGCCAGCGTCGCCTAGCCCGCTGCACGGCAGCGCTGCAGGTCACAGTTGGGAAGACCCTGCCTGTCGCCGGAGTCCTCCTGCACGCACGGAGAGCAGCAGCTCGGGCGGCAGCGAACGACCATCCACGTTACACACGTGCACCTGCATCAGCAAAACCCAGGAACCATTTCAAGCAGGGCCGTGACGAAAAGCCGCCTGCATGACAGCCTCTTGCGTGAGCGCATCAGCTACTTAGCTGCGCGGCGGCAAGTTGATTGGGTTGAAGTGCTGGGCTACATTGCTGCCACGAATAATGCTAGCTGCCTAACTTGACTAGACATGCTTGTACTTTCATGCTTCATGCTATTTTTACTCGGGATGTAGACAAACACTTGCTGCAATTTGGGCGTTTCAGCCAAACCTTGGAACAGTGCCCTCTGCCATCTGAACAAGCATGGAACCCGAGCTGCTTGAGCTTGCAGCGGGCCTCAGCATGTCAGTAAGCTCACTGAGCTGCAAAGATCGGCTCTAAGACTGGGGAGCTGTATTTGCTGTGCTGACGCAAGCACGTTTTCTTTCAACTCAGACTATGTCATTATGTGGGCTTTTGTAGGCCTGCCCTTTAGGCAGGTCAAGGCCGGACTTGTGGGCCTGCGCTGCCCGGTGCCTTCGCAAACACTGCGGCTGCTTAGCTTCTGTTTCCGTGAAAATGCATTGAAGTCCCTCAGTTCAGTTCCTGTCACGAAGGGCTCCCAGAGTCCCTTACCTCTGGTGGGCAGATAATTGGAGCCGACCTTGCTCCGGAGGATGGAAACCATCCTCCCCTTGGGCAGGACACATCTCATAGCGCATTGAGCGCAACTTCTTTCGAGGCTCTTTCGAAATGCCGCTGGAGTATGAAGATTCGGTGCTTCCGTGTCCGCTGGCCCTTGCACTGCTTCGTGCTCCCAGAAGAGGAAATGCAAATCCCTCTCCTGGGAATCATCCTGAAAACAGAAACACTATTGCCTGACAGATTGCATGCTAGGCCCTTCGGGTGCATGTTGTATCCGTCAGAAGATAGAAGGCAGCAGCGACTGAGTACCGAGACATTCGCAATCTTGATATAACCCTGCGAATTTCATTTCCTAGAACTCGACCCCTTAAACCCCTAATTAGACCCCTCATCCTGGGCTTCTCATCCTCAGCTGCTGCACTGCCTTTTCGTCTACTTGGCTACCTTCGGCTTTGCTTTCAGCGCCGACCTCAAAAAAAGATGAAGGAAGTGCATGCTCCTTGCCGATGCCTCTGAGGCCCCGGCCGATGTAGCCGGGGGCTACTGCAGGGCCTTGGGAAATCGAACTCGTGCACACCGTTCGCTTCCCACCACCTGCCTTGTCCAACTGACTTTGAGTGAGTCTAATGATCGCCAAGTGGCCCCGGCCACTGCAGCCATAGCGGAAGCTCTCGCGCATTGCCCTGGCGACGAGCTCTTTCAATTCAGCTTCGAGGAGCACAGCAGAATGGAAAGGACAGCAAGTGCCTGATCTGCCCCGGTAGCCGGTCAGACAGGAAGGCCAGAATCTGGACACATGTGCTTCAGCTCACGCATAAGGGTTTCGGACATGTGTTTTACGGCTTCACCATGGCTTCTTCTTCTTCTGGCGGCTTTCATGGCTTGTCCCTCTCTCTCTTTCTTGAGGCCTTCTCGTGAGGCTCGGGATACTCATCGCAATACGGTTCCTGCCAGCAGCTTGCAAAACAGAAAACACCGTCGCTTGATTCCGCGGGTCCTCTGTGTATGCCTGAATCGCAATCCGTCCCATGGCATCCACAAAAGCCTGCAAGTGAAAGCCGGGCGTAGACGAGGATCCCTGCCCTTACGTTCTCCAAGGTCCAGTGTTCGGCCATAAAACCCACTTTTTCTACGCGAAAGGGCCTTCGGCCCTGGCATCTTCGCCTTTACTGGGAGCATTTCATCCTCCACCAATGCCACCAGGCAGTCCGAGCACTGAATATCTTCGGCGGCCTGGGTGAGACGCTTAAATAAGCCTGGAAGGTTCTGTCATTACAGAACCAATGTGGCAATCCTTGCAAGCTGTGCAGTTCCTGGAGTCATCCCTTCCTGTTTAACTAACGAGAAATCATGTCATCCTGGATGGCTCCCTGGGTACAGAATTTGGCGTTGCATGGAAAAGCTCGAGTCCTGCGTCGGATAGGCTCATAAACTCATTTCAAAGATATGGCCCCCCAACGCAGCATCCTGCTTAGACCACCCTGACAGGAAATCATAGGTTGCAAGCTTAATCTTGAGTAGCCTCCATTTCACTGAGTGCACAGGATGCTTTTGCTGCGAGTGCAGTTCTGAAACTGTTCGAAGAGGCAATTTGTAAGCAGCAATGTAGAAAAATCGCCTGCCTGCCTGGTGTGACAAGGATGCCTCGATGAACACAAGCTGGGAATCTGCTACTGCAAAATGCCATTTCATCGTAGTCCTGGAGATCCCCTATTGCGATCTCAATCATAGCATAGGATCTCGACCGTAAAGCCAGCCGGTGAAGTCTCCATCATCTTGAGCAGCTCGGCACCAGAGCCTTTCTTGCCATCCACTGTCCTAAGTCTTTTGCAAACTCTTCTAAAGCCATTTGGGTCCTCACCCAGTTCAGACCAGGCACACAATCCTGCTGGGCACCTTAATCACCTGGTCTGAAGTGGCGGCCAGATTGTGGTCGTTGATGGCACCCTCTGCGATTCGAGTTACCTTAGAACTGAGGGCTTTTTGAAAAAGCATAGGGAGATACAACCTGAAACTTGAAACCATACTCTGATCCAAGAAGCAAGGAGAAAGCTCTGGCCATCAATCACGCCAAGCCCCAAGTCTTTTCCACTCTTGGAGACTGTCACCTTGGACCGGGTATGATTAACGTCTCAAAGGCAAAATGAGACTGATGAACGCGCGCCTGCTGCACCACGGGGCGCTGCACTGTAATCGTTACTGGACCTCTGGAACTCTCGATCTATTTCACAGTAATCACAAAAAGGTGCACGGCGCCTGAAGCATCTCGCAGCTTCTCCAGCATCTCCTTACCTTCGCGATAAAGCAGCTCGGTCTCTTTCAGGGTGACCCCAAGACAAAGCAGGTCCGTCCCCTGCCTTTGGACGGCCGATCGTCATTGAAGGCCATCAAGCGGTCGTACTGTCGGATCCGATGCTCCTTTTCACGGCGCGACCCCTTTTGCAACAGCAATAACCCCTGCCAGGATGGCGCCATTTCTTCTGTCGTAATCACACCGACTTTCAACTTGCATGCCATGGCTCAGGCGCGCATTGGTTATTCCAGTCTCCAACGAGGCTGCCTGCCTGCACCGCGTTGACCATACAAACCTGGCACTATGCTTCGGCAATATGATACCTAACGGACCTAGCGTTGCGCTGCAGAACATGCAAGCCCAACCTTTCCAGCTGCAGATATGTCAACGCCTTCGACATGCCAGCAAGGGGACGGGCAGCGCTTGTCAATGAGACAAGAGGGATCACTGAAGTGTAAGCATGACTGTTGCATTGCCCTGCTACTGGTTCTCTAAGCCCGTGACCAAAGCTTGTGCCCGGTGAACGCACCACGTCTACGCTGAAAGTGAAGCATTCCTCCTGAGTAATTTTATTATAGTGCATGGCTACATAGCCCCGCTTATCTAGCGTGGGGTGGTGTGCTGGAACCTTCACCTAATTCAAGATATCAAGCAGTGAACGTTCCAAATGTCATCCCCAGCCTACGCCTTTTTGCGCTTGAACCCGTTCCACTTAGGTGCTGAAACCTATGCCTTCGGACCCTGAACCTCTCTCTATACCTGGTGGCGCTTCAATCCTCTGTCCTTTCCAACGCCCTTCAGGGCTGGAACGGCTGTCTGCGCCTTCCACTGCTTTTAACCCTCATTCTATGCAAAAAACGCTAAAGTCCCATCCAGCGCCTTTGTGAGAACAGAACTGATCTCCCGATAACACCCCCCGCCAAGTGGCCCCCATCCCCAAAAAACCATCTATCATAGAGAAGGCTGGAGGGAGACCACAAGTCCTTCGGCGGACGAGCTCCGACTGTGAGCTCATGCGCCACAGAGGATGAGCTGGCAGGGAGTACCTGTTCGATGGTTTCGATGGTTGCCGCCCCGAAATGCATGGACATTCAAAAGATGTGGGCCTCATCTGATGTAACCAGTTTGGTTGGAGGGATCTCCTTGTCATCCTCAGGAGGCAGCGCCGCACTCCCTCCCAAACTCAAAACAGGATGTGCTCAACGCCATGTCCAAGGTTCTGCTGACGAATCCACACAGCAGATGAACATCCTCCTCACAGAGCACCTCAGGTAGATCTTGATTTCTGGTGGCAAACACACCGTTCAGAGATCTTGGAGGAGGGCCGTGTGCACACAAAAAGCTAAAGCTGCTAAAGCTGCACAAGCCAAGGCTTGAGACTGATAGCTGCAGGCAGTGTCCATCAGCAAATGACAAGCAGGCACGACAAGCAGGCACATGCAGCAACGCAGGATCACAGCATGTGAAATCCCTGCATTCAGAGCAACTCACTCAGGGCACCTCCTGCGACAGGTAACCAAAGTTGCTGCCGCCATGCGCGCTGGCAGAGCCTGCGCACCTGTCACAAAGGCGCAGCGGGAGCTTTCCCATCATCGCCAGGAGGCATACCAAGAAGTTGCAGCATCTGGAGAAGGACGAGGGGTGGGACTCAAAGTATACGTCTTGCCAGCCGAGGCGCTGCGCTCTTTTGAAGATCCGTACCAGAGCTTGTCTGCTCATCAAGTCCGGCATGATCTGAAACAGAACGAACAAGGATACAAGAATAGCTGTTCAGGTTGGAACTGCTAGCTGCTAGCACGCATCCGTGACAGATACATTAGGCTAGAACGTTAGACTCAGGTGACGGGCGCAGTCCTTGAGCTCCTTGCAGAGCGCGAAGAGCTGCCTCACTACTTACTGCATCATGTTCGAGAGTGCGCGCAGTTGCACCATGTTGCACCGTTGGTCTGGTCTGCTTTTCCCTGACAAAAAATCCCATGCCAGGCAGCTCCAAAGACATGAAGCTCCGTCGATTCCTCACAGCTTTGTGTAGCTCCACTCTAAGATGTCCCCTTGGTCCCCTCCTTATGGTTGGGCTTCCGCAGGCATAGGTGTAGGGGTCCTGAGTAACATACAATGCAGAACGACGCAGGACGGCCATGCATCCTCCGATCCCCAGCCTGGACAGGGCTCCATTTCCCAGCACGGCTGCTCATGGTTGACCTACGGCTGTCCTGGCACCAAGGCTTCAGTACAGCACGCTCTTCCCCGGCAAAACCCGCCAGCAGCGCAGGGCTGACCGGGCTGCAAAGGCCCTTATGCTCAGCCCAAGCCTGCCACGTGCACACTGCGTGACTCAACATCAAGTATGCCTCACGACTCCTCACATACATCATGACAGGGAGGGCAATCAGACAGCTGTGGACAGCGATGCCATTGATACAGACCCTTCTTCCAAGGAAGACTCACCCGGGACTGAATTGGTCAGACTAGTGCAGGGAACCGGGAACCTAAGCCATCCAATGAATCTGCGCTGTTTACCAAACTCCGCAGGCAGACCCCACATCTCAGGCCACAGTGTGTGTAGAGTCGGCAAAACATACTAGTGCGTCGCCATAGATCACGAAGAGCGAAATCTCTCGCTACATTCGCTTCGTCAGACATCCATAGAATTATCCCAAACCGGATCCCGGCCAGCAGGGATTGTCCGGAGGCCGAGCCCATGGACTTGCCTGGCAAGTAGCGGAGGCAGAGGCAGAGGCAGAGGCTGAAGCAAAGCAATGCGAAGCAAAGCAATGAGGTTCGGGCTGAGAAAGCCGCTTCCCTGTCCTGAGCACTCACTGACTTCTCCGGATTTTTTCTCCAAAAGTTCCTGGCCTTGAAGCGCACCGCTGGGCAGCTGTGGCCGCCTCCGCCGCTCGGGCGAATTTCCGGAGGGCGAGGCGACTGAGGCGACCTGGTGAGGCAGCGAGGCCTGCAGCAGGATTCAGGATAGCAGGCTTGCCGCAGGATGTGCACTCTTTTGACCTCTCTGTCGGCAATTTGCCATTGGGCCATTGGGCCATTGGCATTTCAGTGCTTCTTCCGAAACCAGGATGCAAAACAGAACTTTCAGACCCAAGCAAGAAAGTCAGGGGAGTGCGAGAGGGGAGCGTCGAAGCTTCGATTTGGATTCATCCTCTCGCAGCTGGACCTGAATTGAGCAGAGTTGCTCTGCAGGTGTCCTTTGTCCGGTCTGGCATACCCTCGTTAACACTTCCTTTTCTGCACTCTCTCCATTGCTCTTCTGCTGTCAGCTCACTGAGATACATGCTATCTTCTCTCACAGCTGTCGTGCCCCTGAAAAGCTTTCTAACGATTTGTACTTTGTTTGGTCTTTTGTTTGAGCCCAGCGCAGTGCTCCGTGTTTCAGCTTGTTCTGGCCAGCCCTTGTTGTTGTTTTCAATGGAAGGCTAGTCTTTCTGTCTCGTCCTCTTAGCAGCCAGGTTCAGCAGCCCTTCCAGGCCCTCTCGTTTTTGAACGCTTCTCTGGCCTCCGGATTGGGATCCAGGCCATCCTGAAATTAGGGAAGCAACAACTGCAGTCGGAGAAAAGGGTTGTGCAGGGTGCCTGCAGGACGACGGACCGGCTTGCATCGGCTGGTTCCGGAGCCACCTCGCGGCGTTCTGTGGTAGCAGCTAAGTCGCGCCGCTGCTTACCAGCCAGCTTGCTATTGCACCTCAGTGGCTGCTTCATTGGCCTCCCCCTCCACCTCCTGCAAGATTGCCGCGTCCATTGTAAGGCTGCCGGTCGTGCAATATTGGGGAAAGATAACTGTGGCAACCGCCTTGACAGCAGGGAGCCCAGGGCTCATAGATTCATCCTCGCAGCTGCTGTCAGATACAATTTTCAATCGCAAATGATCACATGCTAACGCCGCCTGGTTTTCGAGAGGATCCTGAGAAGCCGCTCCCGACATGCTACACGCATTGGGTGAGGCATGTATGATAACAACGCTGGTCTTAAGGTCACGGCAACATCATCCCTGATGGTACCTGCCACCAGCGAGCAAATGCTTGTTGCGGACATTCCGGCCTTGGGGCAGCCTCCTAACATCATTGAGGAAGCCCTGGAAGCAAAAATCGTGTCCTTCCAGCAAAGCTGATGTGCAAATACGCATGCCCAGCAATCCAGAGTCCCATCCTGTGTGTGCTTCCAGATTGACCGTTCTTTCAGGCGTGTTGTGCCCGTTCCAGTCCTGTGAGCGCCAAGGCCTAGGAAGCATAAACTGCAACGCTGGAGCAGGTCGCCCGGCCTTGCATCCATCGGATTTTGGAGCTGGCGCCGAGCAAAGGAACTGAAGAGGTCGTGCCTCAGGTAGGCGCATGCGTAGGCGGTAGGCGGATCGTAAAATGAGATGCCTTTTTCGCCTCTTTGCCCTCTCTTCTCTGGGCCTTGACCTTGGCCCTGGCAGGCTCTGGTGGGCTGCGGCTTCTAGGCTTGCAAGGGCTTTCAGGCTCAGAGTCGACGGTGCAGCTCTCCGATGAGTCCTCAAAGCAGCTGCTTCAAAGCGGTATTTCTTCGATGCTCTTCGGGCTCCTCCCCATCATCCGCGTCCTCCATGTCAGCAATCGTATCCGGCCTTAACTACTGCAGCGCACCTTACCTTATAGCACCCGCTTCCCTTCAAGAAAACAAAGGCTAACGAAGAAAAGCGTCAAGGACGACTCCTGCAGCACCGCCCGGACCTCAAAGCTGTTCTTCAGAGTCTCCTAGGCGACGTTTCGAAACAGCGCAGAGCTAAAAGTACAAGAGCACTTGAGCAGACCGATGGTCCTCCAGTGGTGAGAGCCAGTCCGAATGCTTGCTGGGCAAGGCCACTAGGTCTCGACGATGCAGCGACGAAATCTCCGGCGGCACCTCGCAAGGAAGTACGAAAGTACGGTGCCTGCATTCGATGCCGCCGCAGCACCTGCCTCGGCGGACTGCGGGAAGGCCACGAGGAACGTTTCTCTGCCATCTCCCAGAGCTTCCAAACAGAGCCCGGGGCGGCCCATCAGCCGGGGAGCTCCCAAGACCAAGGCCCAATCCCCTACGTTCACAGGCTCCGTGGGTAGCGGCAGCAGCTCAGACAAGCGGCACTGCACGCGCTCCCCATTCAGTAGCCGCAGCCACGCACGAGGCTCTCCCGTACCTCCCGGCTCCTCTCCCAGGTATGCCGCAAGCCGGGCAGAGCCATGAAGAAGGCAGGGCATGCCAGGCGTCAAGGCTCCAGCCGCCTCGCGCCAGCTGTCATCAAAGAGCTCTGTGTCCTCTTGGTAACCGCAGCTCTGCCCACAGAGGCGGCCATGCCTTGCCAAGAGCACGGCTTGCACCTCCGCAGCGACCATCACTCTCTCATAGCTGCGTGAAACAGGAGCCCAGTTCAGCAATTCGCTCTTCGCATCGTTTGCCTGTGACTGCGGCACAAGTGTCCAGTCCTGTGACAGGAAGCTCTTTCCTGCTTCCGCCACATGGTGGCAATCGGACATCCGAGTCACGAACTACAGCAACTTCCAGAAGTCGGAATGCTAGGACTGCTGTAGATGAAACACAAAACAGAAGATTCAAGTGCCTTGTATCTGTTTGCTTGCAGTCCACTGAACCATGGAACTAGCACCTCTAGCCATCTTGTGTTGTCATGCATCTGGCTGCTTGCACAACCTTGCGTTCACCTATGAGCGGAGCTGGTTTTGGAGGTGTATACAGCTATGCATGCTCACTTGAAATGGAGATGCTGGCAAAATGAGTTCAGGGCAGCTTGGGCTTGAAGTGATCCAGGACGAGCAACACCTTGGAGAAACAGCTAATGAAGTGTCTCGGCAATCAAATCTAAAGACACTGTAAACTTAAGAGGCTCAGCAGTGCCAGCAAGCCTCTGCCTCATTGTTCAAAACTCGTGAAGGATGAGTTAGGGACGTTTGGGTCCAGTGAGAAGTCGGCTGGCTCGTTCGAGCCCGACTGCTCCTGAAACTCCTGCGAATCAACCAGATCGCCAAAAAAACGATCAGCGAGCTCCGACTTCCCGTAAAGCAGCTGACAGCGGAGTTGCATTTTGCAGACATCTTGGCAGCCATGCTATATGGCACTGGGTTGAAGCAAGGCGTCTATGATTTTGCACTCACACCACCACGCGGCCAAGACTCAAGAAGAATTCCCAAACCCTCGACATCCTCGCACACCTCCCTCTACTCCACTGATTGCGGGGTCATCTTCCTCCGCCGCCGCAGCCATGCGCTGCAGCAACTCTCCCATGGCGGCCTCCGCCAGCGAAGATAGCAATCCATCAGCTGAGCTGCTTGATTCGACCACCAGATACAAAACGGCCCAAGCAACACCAACCCACAAGTTTTCACTCACAAGTGCCTCCCAGTCCAGGTTTGGGTACATGTTCACGGCGACCAGGCAAAGGGCCTCCAGCAAAGCACAATCAAGGTCCACTTATGAAAAAAAGACATGCTCCGCCTTGCAGAAGAAGTCATAGGTCAGTCGCTTGCCGCCATAGTCTGTGTCGTGCAGCACCTCACATCATTTCCCCACAGAATGCCAGATGGAAAGATGGAACAACGGCATATGAAGCAGAAGGGTTTCTGAGACATTTGGCTCTCTGGAAGATGATATCAGCATCCGCCAGCGACGACAAACAGGGTCCTGTTTTGGACAAACTGCGCAACCAACCGATGCCGATGTGCCAATGTTCACGCAGCGGACAGCGGTCCTTTGGCCTTTCCTTGTCCCGGCACGAAACCGAGCTCCTTGAGCATCTTGACCTCCATAGTCTGGTGCTGTCAGCTATCAGCTTCGCAGCGCTCGCAGCGCTTTGCACATCTTCGGTGATCTCAGAATCGTGCCCACTTCCCCGAATGCATCAGCTCCGTGTTGAGCCGTTCCTGCAGTCCCAAAACGGCAAGAAGGGCACAGCCAATATGTAACCTACCGAGAATCCAGCGCCAAAGCTGCAGTGCCGCGCAAACTCTCCGCGGAGAACTTCGTCGTACCTCAAAAAGCCGTGAGGGATCGGGAAAAGTTGGGAAAAGGGTGGAGGAAAAAGTGAGAAGAAGCGCACTCCTCGGGCACCAAGACATCCGGCGGCGAGGCCAGCACCTGAATTAAGGCGTTCCATGATGAATTCGCTTCCTGTGTTCTTCTCTTGCCTGCTTCTCGAAGTCTTGCTTGTCCGTATTCCGCTTCAGATGCCTCCCGAGCAGAACCGCCGATTTTTGTCAAACTGCCGGGGGCAACAGACCTCATCAGACCGTCGAAGCGCTTGATCACAGAGGGCTCCAGGACCTCCAACGTCATCGATGCCCCTTTTTGATGCAAAGACGCAAATACAAGTTGATGCAAGAACAAGTAGAACACGATGAGAACATGAATCTCTGCGGGCATGAATATAAAACCATACGAAAGCAGACAACCCCGTTCCACCTGGCTATGCTGTGCCAGCTCCTCGGCAGCAGTTGGGACGTGCCGCCTGAGATGCTCAAGCTGCTTACTGCTGTGCCACGCTCCGGTTCTCAGGTTCCCTGCGAAGCAAAACGCCTTGGTGAGTAGCACCTCCCGTGTCCTGGTGGCAAAGGGGAACTGCCGAGTGCCTGCTCGTGCCTTCCTTGTCCCTCTGCCTCGGGACTGGGGTGTAGGCGACAGCGAGGCGCTTCGGCAACTGCGCCGGGACCTGGACGCTTTAAGGCTTGACGCTTCTAGGTGTGAACCGTCTGAAGTCTAAGCTTCCAACATCAACGTCTCAGTGAAGAGCCCGCTTGAGGCGAGGGACCTGCAAAACTGATGAGAAGTTCTGACATTTCCATCAAGGGCTAAATTCACGAAGCGGCCCTTGCAGCCCTTGCATCAACAGCTTTTCACATTTCCTGTAGAAGACCTGCGCTTGAGGCCGCTGCGCACAGGAGAGTGTTGCGCGCAATGCGGTGGACCCGCCATGCCTGACATCAATCGCATGCCATCGCAGCTTCAAGTTCTCTCTTTTTACGCAGAGATAAGCAGAGCAAGCAGCCAACTGAGGTAACTGAGCAGTTGGCCGGCCCACCGCTCGCTCAGAGGAGGCACGGATCATCCTCTCCAAACGAATGCAGTTCTCGCTTTGCATCGTGTGCGGATCTCAAAGGCCCTCCTCAAAGCCTCAAAGCAGCGCCGCGACAGCCATCAGCACCGTCAGCACCTTGGCTGACTAATTCTAAGCAGCTTCTCCCGCATGCGGCCTTTTGAGGGCAGGGCGCCCCTTCAAGGAGAGAGGATACAGCACGGGATACAGCAAGGTTGGAGCCAAGACGGCCAACATGTCACAAGTGCAAAAGTGTCTGAGGCTCTGCAACAAAAGGCATAGTTCGTTGCACAGCTTGGCAGGGAGATGAGCGCCACATTTGGCATCCTTGACAGAAGTCGGGCTGCGGCTTCGCGCTCATTGCTGCACCTAGCCGTGAGTTTGAGCCATCGAGGAGTCTGCTTAATTTGCATCGCTCAGAGTTATTTCTCACAAAGCTGCACAGACGGGGCTCTATCCCAAGTAATTTCAGCTGACTGCGGCTTACCCCTGCTTTCCTCGCCTCGCCAGCTTGGCTGGGTTGAGATGTGCCCTCTGCATCCTCTCCCGTCTCGTGCGCATCCTCTGGCCGGGACAGCTTACTTCGCGAGGCGTTCGCTTCGCGGCTTGCAACGCAACTCGGCAAAAACTGTCGCAATCGGAGCACCTTCCCATGAAGAAAAGGGTCCACAGCAGCAGAGGCGGAGGCAAAGCCTTCCAGCGCAAACAGGAACTTTGAAGGCTGATATTCTGAGGATGTTTGCCTGCCTCGGCGCAGCCTCCAGCCCACAGAGACCAGTTGTACCTGGCAACGGACTGCAGGCATTAGCTGAATGTAGATGTCCCTGTTCTGACCGTGAGCATGAAGGCGACTCCAAGCCAGCACCTGAAGAGACAGCATCAAGTGAATCAAGTGCCGTGCCCAGTGCCCAGGACTCCCCGCAGCGGCCGCATCTCAACAGTTGCAACAGCTAAGATCCTGACGAAAGGAGCGAGGAGCGCACTTTGTCCCGGGCAATGCCCAATATGTACCTGCCCAGAAGGCGAAGGCCGGCCACGGGCACGCCCGACTCACTGGGTCTCCGGCGGGAGAAGCAGCATTAACGCCACAGCCATGATGGCTGCTAACCTGTAGGCCAGTCTTGCTGCTTTTTAGATTTCAATTTCAAAAGCCCGACACGAGCCAACATGTGGCGCAGTAGGCATACAGGACAATCTAACCAAATAACCAGGTGAGGTGTGATCACTGGCTCAGCGTGGGATTTTGGGTTTGGGCATTGAACTTGAAGTTTCGGGAGCACCCACCAGAGCCCTCAACACCCCCTTCAAGATACGGATTCTCTTGCTGAGTTTGGGGGTGTCCGCTGATCATGAGTTCTTGCCGGCAAGCTGAAGGCTATGAAGTCTGATTTTTTCCCCGGCAAGGGGGTCATACGGTCCAGGGCTGCCCTGAAATCCTGCCGTTGCAGGGATGATGCCTGCCCCTTGCCAGGAAGCACTGCAACAGCAATCCGAATTCAAATGCCCACATACATGCACATAAATATATATATATATGTACATATATATAAGCACACAAGCCAGAGGGCACCATGACTCACCTGATCTTGTGTGTGTGTGTCAGACACACAATTGACTGGCTGTTTTTTTCTTGGCCTGAGATGCTATGTATGTAGGTGTATATATATATATGTACATATATATTTTGTGAAGCTGGAGAAACGACATGCAAAGCCCCGAAAGAATGCAGCTGCGCAAGAGGAGCAGTCAACAGTCTTCTGCTCAGGGGTGGGCTGCGCCGAGCAGACACCATGCTCCTCGCCCTCCTGGGAAGAACGAGGTGCATGCAGGCGGCTTACTGCTCACAAGAGCCGGCCTCTTTGTTCCACCACGGCGTCATCTGCATTGTCTCACCATCAAGGATGGCCTGGACCTGTGCGTGGGGCAAAGCCCTGCTTCTGTCGTGCGGCATTCTTCCAGTTTCGATGCCCAGCCTGGAATGCAGACAGGAAGCGCTCAAAGGCTGGCACCTATGCGATGGCTCCAATTACACTGTGACTTGCACGAAAGTTAAGCCAAAGAAAGAAAGCCTGCTGACGAAGGAAGTCAATTCCAAAGGCGAGCAGGAAGCCGACCACCAGCGGACGCCGAGACCTGCCAGAAAGTCGCAACAGTTTGTCTGCACCTGGGTCGGGGCCTCAGGGGCCCATGCTCGAATCCAGTGATGCCGCTGCGGAACAGCAATGCTCCAAGCACGGGCGCCGCCTACAAAGCACTGTGCAGCGCAGGCTGAATCTCAGTCCAAATCCACCCAAATCCATTCTGCAACCGAGTAGGATTCACCTCGAAAATGCAGAGCATTGCTCCAAGCCGACGAGACAGCGAGTACCTCTGCTCGAGGCCAAGCTGCTTGCAGCATACTGCAGCTGCACTCATGGGGCACCCCTCGATTTCGAGGGCCCGCTCATACCAGCTCCAGGTATCAAACTGCTGGTACCTCGCAGCGGTTTTTGGCTTACCCCTGTAGAATGTCTCACGTGCTGGCAAACATTACAGGGACAGCAAATGGAGATGAGCAGGCATGAGAGTGCATGACAGGACGGGGTCGGAAAGGGCTTTGATTGGGCCTTGTACAGCAATGCCAAAGAATGGGAGGACAGCGATCTGTTCACTTGCTTCCACAATTTCTGCAGAAACTGCAACTGAGCATGTGGAGAGACAGACAGCCCAAAATTTCCAAGTCGGCAATTCAGAACTCCCACTGGGCTACTTTCAGGATCGCAACATGCTTCGGGAACCTCGTGCAAACATCGATGCATCGCCCTGAGCTGGTGGTATTGAACCTGGGCGTAAGGTGGAAGTGCAACAGAGCAGCGTCAATTGGCTTCCTGCTTAAACGCTGAGATCGGTGCTTGCGATACTGGGTCTTGAGCTTGTGGCGTGGAAGCCTTTCCCTGAAAAGCATAAACACTTGAAAAAGAAATGACCAATGGCCTGGACCCCAAAGGTGCCTCCGCAAACAGCGAACCCGGCAGCGCCGTGGCCACAAATCCTTGAATGGCGGAACACTTTCACTGAATTCGACTTGAAGACCCAAAACTCAAGACTGCGGCCATAGCTGCAAGCTGCAGTGCCTAAGCCAAGATGCAAGAGTACTTCAGGACTTTCTTGCAGTCCAATAAAAGCTGTGCTGAAAAGCTAGAGGCGACCTGACGGCCACACATACTCTGCCAGGGAGCGTAGAGGCGACGGTTGTCCATGGACCAAAGCTCCTCACCCTGCAGCCGGAGTCGCAGCAGCACAAGTTGTCATGAAAAATGTTATGCGTGCAAGAAGGTCATCTCACACTTTTTGCACGCGGCGTGCACTAAAGACCCAGAAAGGTACGTTACTGGGCCCCCATTTTTGCGCAGGTAGGACTTTTAAATTGCAATGCGCCCACATCCCGCACGCTTGAGCCAAAATGGACCCACAGTTCGAGAAATCTGCATGAAGGACATTTTTGCTTGGTTATTCGGAGCTACCCAGAAGCTCTTTATGCTGGTCTGCGAGCTACAAACAACAGCCTGCGGTGCGCTTGGAACACACAAACCTAGCCTTTTGCAGGCAATGGATTGGTGCGAATGGTGGAATGAGATCAAGGACCTCACCTGAGAGCAGAATGAAAGGCATTGGATGCGGCAGATAAACTTGGCTGGGAGTTGGGAACCGGGCCATCCGAGCTGGGGACTGCCCGGATTTTGGGAAGCACGTTAACGATTGGCCCGCGACTCAGGCATACTCAGGCGTTGAACTGAACTGCCAGAGTAAAAGACTCTGCTACCTGCTACCGCCTGAGACGCAGGCCGATAGAAGAAAGGGTGGATTTTGTCCTCGAATAGCTCTGACTGTCTGGGCTGACGCTAAAACTTCTGGACTGCGGAGCGCCTGCGTGAAGCGGATGTTGAGCGGGCAGGCCAAAATCTCCTTGACGCGGCTAAGGATGTCAAGTCTGAGGCGTATGCAACGAGGTGACAAAGTTGCTGCTCTCCTCCCACTCCTCAGCGCCTCCTGGATATCCAGAGCCAGGGCCGTTCTGGATTCCTGGCACCGCAAGCGTCGCGAAAGAGCTCGAGATCCATGCATCCTGGGCACCTGTGCCTTCATCGCTGTTACCCTCTGCTTCGCCCTGACATGCACGATGCCTAAACCTGAAGCTTCGTCTCAGCCTCACAGTGCGCCTCGTCGCTCTCGTCATCTGGCAGAAATACGCAGAAACGGCCAAAAATGAGAACGGACGCCTGGCCTGGCTCTTCCACTGTTGTCACTGCACCAGTCTTGGTGTCGCTCTGGCGGGGCTCGCCGCTGAGCGCCTGAATCAGAAAAGGTTTTTCTGGAGATGCTGGCAGATTGCGGCCCTAGCCTCGCGGCGCCGAAGCATCAGAGAGCCAGAGCAAACATGATGTGGGCTACTGGACTATCCAGGTTGGGATCTGGGCTGATTGCTTCTCCATGCAAGATATGTCAGCATCACCTTGAAGCATCTGATAAGCTGAGAGCTTATTTAAGAAGTGAGACAGCTTCCTAATGCCTCTGGCTTTACATGACTCCCCGGTCAGCACTCGCGTTATCTGCTTTACGTGCACCAAGGTCGAGGGCCAAGTTCAGTTAGCTGACAACTCTGAGAAGCTTCGCGGCAACACACAAGCCAATGATGCGAAGCTTCAAGTTTAACCCTGACTCACAAATTTTCTGACAGCTCCTTGCAGCTTTCAAGGGTTGGCATGCTGAAGTCCACTCCGCTACTTCCACGAGACCACAAACAGGAGCAGCGCAGGAGCGGGTATCGCGATGCCCCGGCAACCGCACTTCAACGGAATTCGCCGACATGTGGAAAGGACTGAGGACCCCTAGAGTCCTCAGCGACTCGAGTTGAAAAGAGAGGAAGCGTTCAAAGTTCGAAGCATTGAAGCATCACAAAGTGGCTTCAGACAGGGAGTCTCGCGAGCTCAGCTCTGCAAGCGAAAGGAGAAAGGCGAATCATGGGGCTAAGCAATTAGGAAGGATCATGTCAGGAAATCACACGGAAGGGCAGGACTCCCCCCCATGAGCAGGAGCCTCTACCACAATCCGTCAACAAAAACCAAGATCTCTGATCATCCAGAGCTTGGAGAAAGGAAAGTGCAGAAGTGTTGAAATCACACCAGCCAGGTCACAACTACGTAAGGCCGGGATATAAAGCAATGGCATTAGGGACCCGGATACAAAGTCTGCAGCGCTCTCTTTGAGGATGACAGCAGGTCTTGTTCCTGGTCCGAGCTAGACATGCCTACCCTACATCTCCACGATCCTCCGCAGGATCACGTCCTTGTTGCAAGATATGTCGCAGGTCGCAGTCTGGTTCTCAGCTTCAGCTTCGCAGTCCTTGTTCAACAGGTCCGGATCCTCATGGACCTGCTTCAGGAAATCGTTCAGCCTCGTATGGCCCATCGCGCTGGTCAGGAAAGAGCTCAATAAATATCAACGATTCTTATTCTGAAGCTTCGCAGCTACAGCACGATGGGACGGCAAAAACGCGTATGAGAGGGAGAGATTTCGGCGCACCGCTCAACTTGATTCCTGCACCACATTCTCGACCGAGCAGTAATTGCAAGCAGAGCGTGTTTTTTCTAAGAATTTGCGCTCCATGCAGAGACCGTGGCATGCATGTGAACCGTCGTGCAGGAATATGTTAGGCAGATCTCAGCTTCAGATGTGGAAGTGGGGGAGCAAACGTTGCAGCAACTGAATAGCAAGTAATTTTGATGCTGGCAGAGTTACGTGTTAAGTTGAGGCACGCTGCAGCACCAGGGGCCAAGCAATCAGAAGAGAACAAGCATTGAAGGCCATGCCGTGACAAGCAAGGCTCTCGAGTTTGTTTTGGATCCTGCGGACTAGCCTCATGGGCACCACATTGAACTTTCCCAGGCAAGCAACTTCTCTGAGCATCAAGAGTATGTTGCTTCTTTGCAGCCAAGTGTCTTCGCTACATGCCGCTTGTGGGTGGCCTGATTTTCCGAACAGAGACGATGGCAACAGCGCAACGGAACATCTAGCCTTCGTTGGCCGCCCCGGATGATTTGCGCTGCCGTCAGTACCTCATTGACCAACTTGGGTAGGTCTTGCTGCCATGCTGGTGAGATGTAACAACATCCCGAATCAACATATGCATATACATACAGAAAGCGTTGTTCGGGGGGCGCCAGTTTTTGAGGTTTACCAGGACGCCCTAATTTGCACTTATTCGACTCTTCCAGCGCAGGCGAGGAGACCCCTTGGGTAATAGGCGAGGCGAGGACTAAGTAACTACCAGTAAGAGGGTGACCGCTCAGGTAATTGTTGCAGCAAGCATGCAGTAGTAAGGGGGCGAGGGGTGACAAACAGAAAAAATCCATTGTTGACATTCATGTTTTGGTTTGTTACCCTCACTCTCACTCACTGCAACCCCCCCCCCCTGTCTCTTCCTTCCCGCAAGCACGAGGCCTCGTCTCCGTAAGCCTTTTCTTGACAGCCACGTGTCTCCACCCCCCTAATTCGCTAGCTGATTTAGAACAACAGTACTCCTTTACACATGTCAGTGCTCGACTGCTATCTAACCCGAACCCCAATTTAGAACACTCTACATCATATATCTATATATATATATATATATCTGTGCTGATTGCCTTGTAGCCTATGAAGGGCAGATCACCCTAAGCTTGTTCCATAAACATCATTAACAAATGACCATCCGTATGCGAACACTGAGGCAGGCCGCTGTCAATCTCGAAACTGACGAAGACAACCCTGATATAAGTTGAAAGGAAACGCAGAGGCCGTGTCTTGTGTATTAGAAGCGTAACACCATCAGGATTGCATATGGGGAGTCTTTGCTAGCCATCCTCGTTGCGTATGTCGAGCAGGAAGGTGATCCCAAATAACTAGTCTTCATGGCGTCTGTGCTGATGTCCTTGTTATGAGACTTGTGATGGAGCCTTGCAAGCAGTTTGTCGAGCTTCATTTTGAGGAGTTCCTTTCCCGCGTTTTGCTCGGAGGCCAAAGATCCCAAGAGAGGTGCTTATTCCCTTGGCCTATACTAATTGAGGTCCTGAAGCGAAAAAACTACATTACAGCGAATGAGACTCTGTAGGAGAGGTTTGCTTTAAACACAACAAGGAGAATGGAAATCCAGGAACAAATGACAACTCACTTGCTAGGCCCTTGCAGCAGCGAACCTCTGTTCTTGAGAATGGAATGCAAATCTCTCTTCTCTGCAAGCGAAAGCTGCATTCATTGCAAGTGCTTTTCTCAGGTTTAAGGCTTGAGAGCTTCGCGGCGAGGCTGGCTGCTTGGTGGGAGTGGGGGGTTGTCGGGGGCTGCAATCATTGGCAGGGGCACATGTCACCATCGACTCAAAGCTTTGCATCGCCTCCTGAAACAACACTGGAGCTGAGAGCGCCCGAAGTCCAAAGCTCTGTATGAAGCAAACCAAATTCTGAAGGCTGTCCTTGTAGTCGCAGGCAACCTCCTTGCCGTCCTCACACACTGGAAAACATGTCTTCGTGCCATCCAACACTTCCTGGAAGGCAAAAAATCCTTGAAGTTGACGCTGCAGTCCACTGGTTCCACACGTGCAGACTGCTTGCCTGTTTAGGTGAGCATCTGCTTGTTGCGTGCTTCCCTATGACGAGAAGGCGACGTCAAGTGCGGGAAATTCGAAGGCACTAGGCTGCTAGCCAACCTCATGCTGTCAAGTTCTGAGGCCACAGCCTCCAAACTCATCACCACGTACCGAAATCGAGGCACTTGACGAGCAGCCCATGGGTCAAACCTGAAAGCGCAAGCCTTTATCATCTAACAGCGCGAGTTCTGGGCAAACTGCGGAATACATGCACACGCCAAGTACCTAACAGTCACTGCGCGGCCTGGTCTTTGATCAGGGAATTGGGATCAAGGGGTTATCATGCTGGAGCCAAAACACCAATAGGCCGGTGCAGAGGTCATATATCCACTGGAAGCTTTGGCAGCAAAGCGGACAAGGCATAGCTCAATTTTGGCTGCCTTTGGCAGTTGTGAATTGCTAGATGCCCAGCGAACAGGTTGTTCCTGTAAACCTGGGGTCAGCAACTCTGAAAGGCAAGGTCGTAGCACTCATCCTAAAACGCACCTTGCACTCGGCAGACACTCGGGCAGCAACCAGGGCGAAAGCGCTTGGCGCAATATGTTGAACTCGCGTCACACTAGCTTTCTTCCTGCAGTCACGGCATGTCTCGACAGGATCCTCGTGGGAGGCTCGGCTCTGGGGCTCCCAGCCGATGCCCAAATCCACCTCGCAGATCCAGCCTGGCAGTCACAGAGGGTCTGAAGGCTCAGTGCTCAAGTGTGCTCAAGTGTGCTCAGGTGCTCATGCATTTCCTGACTGTGTCTAGCGAGACCAAGATAAGAATACTACGGGCTTTCCCTCAGCTGGCAAATTGTTGCAAACAATGTAGCTAATAGAGTTTGCCAAAGGCTGGGGCAGGGATGTGCGTTGAAAGATACTCTCGTGGACTCCTAGTGGCTGAGGCAAGAAAAGAGAGTCTTAGGAGTCCCGTGCCGGGGGTCTCTACCATATTCACCTGAGATTCCAGAGGACACAAGTCGTTACGAGCCGGGACCAATCTGTTGCACAGGGCCCTGCCTGACCATGGCTGCGTCTCTGAGCGCTGGAGCGGCGATGGGAGCCTGGCTGCCGCTTCAACAAAGCCTCAGAATTCGCCCGCAAACTGCCAGGCCTCACGGAGAAGTGCTCTCCTGGCCCGAGCCTAAAGCACTCGAAATCCCCAAATCAAGGCTTAGATTCTGTATCGCTGAGGCCATGGCCCTTCGGGTACTCTGGCACCCAACCACTGCTGGTCCCAGGCCCCACTTCCCTCACGATTAGGATCAGCTAAGCACGAAAAGCAGCTAGAATCTGCAGTGTCACGCAACTACAGGTTTTGCTCTCACCCATCCTCGCAAGGGGTGCGTATGTTTTTTCTGTGCAAGCAGCCATTCATCCTTTCGGGGATATGCATGAAAGCCAGCGAGCAGAGCGCGGGAATCCGTATATTAGACTTCAAACTTTCTTCTTGCTGTGCACAGCGCACAGGGTCTGCAGTCTCCAACTTGGACTTGAGAGGCAAGGAAGCACAAAAACACTGCAAACATGACACAAGCTTTTGTGGCAAACAACTTGGTGCAGGATTCAGCTTAAACTTTTCAAGCCAGCCTTGAAGGCCACCAACTCCCCTGAATCCGCAAAGCTTGGGACCTGCACACTATCTCGACAAGCCTTCATCTCTTGGCGGTCTCTAGAGAATCCACAATCTCTTTAAGCTTCAGCTTCTGGAGCTTCTGGACTGTGCTGAATGTGAGAGCCCACACCTTGACCAACATGGATGGCGGTGCAACCTGGAAGGAGTCGCCGGGCACCATCCCTGCAACTGCTTGCAAGTGCTGGGATCGAGTCTCTCTGTCTTTTATTTACTTTCCGTTGTGTTTTGGCACTGGTTCCCGGAGTACCAACACAAACGTAGCCTCAAGCGGTGGGCTTCCCGTAGGCTGGACGGGGAGAAGCAGCGAATAGTCACGGCTTCGCTCCGTCGCTCTGTGCAGTGGTGTCTTGCGTGTCTTGAATCCCAGCTTCTCCTGGTATATCGTCTTATGCAGCAGGCAACTGTTTGAGGCTAGCACTTGAAGGCCTGAAAGTTTGTTTAAAGGGTTTAGCCTATCTTGTCTTTAAAAGGTCTGGCCATCATCTCGTCCCAAAGGCCCCACTTTACGAAAATGAGCCGTCAAAAGAACGGCGGTTCTGCACTTCGCGAAAAGCATGTGCGCAGAACTGTGGTGGGAGCGCGATCAAGACGCCAAATTGAGAAAACGCTCCATGCAGAAGCGCGTTGCAAGCTTAAATCGTGCCTAAAACCCCTTCAGTTCTGCATTTCACGATCAGGACGCCAAAGGAAGGATGCTCTAGACGAGAGCACGAACAATACGCCTAATCGCTGGTTGCGAGCGGAACACGTCCCAAGGGCGACAAGTCTTTGGAGCACAGGCCTCGAACATGCTGATCGAATATGTACAAATAATTATCAAATTTCATGCTGCTCAGGCGAACATCTTGGGAAATACGCTGCCTGGCGAGCAGACTTTGCAAACATTGACATGGTCATTCGATGGTCATTGGAACAAGGTTTGGCGCTAAGCATTTCCCGCCTTTGCCAACAAGAGAATTGGGCGGCGGTACTCTTTGGAGGCTAGCTTGACCCACCTTCCAAAAGTGGTGGGTTTGCAAGGTAAGCTTGCACGGCTTGCAAGAATTGCCGGGGGGAGGGGGGGGGGGCGGGGGGCCAGCCCCCCTTTTGCAAACATACTGATCAAATGCCATTCTGATTGCACGAACCTTTTGATAAAAAGTGCAGGAGTTGGGAGCAGCATTTGAAAACGTAATGATGAGATGACATGCTGCTTTTGCCAAGCATTTGAAAAAAGGGGAGGGTTGTGCTTACTCCCGTTGTGCTCCAGTGCTCACGCCTGGCTAGCTTTCGTTGCCCTCGCTCGCCCCTCAGGTTGTAACTTGCAGCTGTCGTAGCCTTGTAAGAGCCACAAAAGTTGGAGGGGCTGCGCCCCGCCCAAACCCCTTCGACATTTTGGTAATGCAAGCACAGGCTATCATGCAGACTAAGTTTATACTATTCAAAGCGTCCGATGGCCCCAAATGTTATTATGTGCCTTTTCCAAGCGCTCTTAGTGCCTGCAGTTTTTGACAAATTTCAGGTGCTGTCAATTACCATGTTTGCAGCCCTACCAAAGCTGCTCGTAGCTTTCAAGTGCTGTACATTACAACTTTCTTTTTTCAACAGAAAGGTACGCTCTTGTGGCCTTAAGATAAATGCTATTTATCCCTGCTTTCTATGAAAAATAATGTATCTATTTGCAGGAAGGATGCAAGGCTGTCTTGTAACGACTGTGATCTAGAAATGTAATAGAGATGCAGAGTACTAGATTAATCTCATTGGCGCTCAAGTGTTTAAATATACTACAGAAACATTATAACAGATTAACTGGTAAACAGGATAGGACTTAAAATAGCTCGTAGGATATGTAGGATTACGTAGATGGCAGGTGGCGGGGGGGGGAAAATCTCTCGTCTTCGTTTGGAAAAGCCGTTTTTTGGCCTCTTTATCATTGCTAAATATATGATGACCTGCTGTTATTTGCACGAAGGATGCAGAGCTGTCCTGTGACTTCTTTGATCTAGCAATTAAATTGAAGCACCAATAAGGTGTTTATACGTTAAATGGTAGAAGGTCTAGGATTCAGCACTATTTTGTAGGATTCCTTCAAGGGCGGGCGGCGGCTAGGGGGAGGAGGGGGGGAGGGAAAAATGATAAAACGCGGCCTGCTAGACTAGGGCCAGGTCGTGCAATCAGCATGCCGTTTGACCGGTTCAAATGCGGGGCTCTGCGCCCCCCGTTCTCCCCAAATTCGAGCCGCGCAAGCTTGCCTTGCAGAGAGCATCTTCCCATCCCCATGTTGACGAAGGTAGCCTGCAAATGCGTGTTTTTCAAGCTGTGCAACAAGTGTACCTGACAAAGAGCACAGCGTCCCATCATCATGTCGCCAAATGCTGGCTGCAAGTGTGTATCTTTGTGCGTTTCGTCTGAAAATCATGTCATGTGATCATTCTGTTGACAAGTTGAAGGGGCCTGCAAAGCATCTCCTAAAATCTCTCCAGGGGCCTCAGAAACGGCCCTTCCACTCTAGTCTGCATTCCAGACTCCACATCCTGTTCTGCGCAATCCATGATCCCGTATCCACCGTCCACGCCACTGTCTAATCCACTTTATACCACACTGTCAACTCCACGTCCCAAGCAATGTACTTTCCAGTCCACTTTCCCATTCACAAGATCAGGCTCGGTTTACACAACTCTGAGGATGACAGGGGATTGAAGCACTGGAGAACATAAACGAAGAGCTAGCCGGCGACTCGAGGATGGAGAAAGCTGGATATTAGATGTGTGACTTACGGGCGTAGGATGTAATATTTGTAGCTGGAATGTCGGATTTTGTCCACTCTCCATTCCACTTCTCCACACTTCACTCTCCACTTGCCACACCCACACCCCTCCACTTCACTCCCATTCCACTTTGGACCTCTTTATGCTCTCCTCGCTCCACTCCACTCCGCTCTCCACACTCCGAGCTCGACGCTCCGGCCTCTCCACTTTCCAGTCCACTCTTCAAGCCAATCTTCAACCACTTTCCGTTCCACTTTCCACTTTCACTTTCGATTCCACTTCCACTCCACCTTCCGCTCCAATTTCCATTCCACCTTCCACACCACTCTCCAATCCACACTTTCCATGCCAAAACTCAACGGCTGGTCCGGGTCTCTATTCTCAAATGTTACATGGCTTTCAGTTTGATGCTTCTCTCAAGCCTGCCGCGGATCAACAGGCCCCAGCTTTCACTTCAACCTCTCGAATTTTTCCAGGTGTTCAAGAATTTTCTCAGCTGCGTCCCACTCTCCATGGATTTGGTCGCTGTCCCTCATCCACCGTGCCAACTTGTTCTGCTTCCGCTTCCATAGCTTTCATGCCATCTTGTTCTCTTCGACCAGGGTTCCTTTGGTTCCAGTCGTGCACATGGTGGCCCCCGACCGATTGCTGCGAAAGGCTCTCAGAGTTGCCGAGCATCACGGACTTCAGAAATGCGACTGTGATATGTCAATATCCTCACTCTAGCTCTCCCTTAGCTCTCCCTCAGCTCTCTGATCTTTGGTCTTCTCAGTCAAGTGATGAGGTTTGGCCTTCCGGAATTTGAAATTCCATGGGTAGACCATCACCTTGGAGACATCCCGTCATGAGCCAAGGACGGATGACGAATGCAGGCACCGCACGGTCCACGTAGCGCAAGCAACTGCCCGCCGAGAAGCCTCTGAGTGGGTCTCAAAAAAGGAGAACCAAAACACGCCAAGAAAACGGCCAGGCCTGGTGGCACCTGGAAAAGGCGGAGAGAAAGAGACAAAACCGGCAATTCAGCGTTCCAGCGTTTCGCCTCGACTTCATACTCGGCGGGGACGCTGAAATCAAACGTAACAAGCCTGAGATCATTGCCCAAGTTAACTGGGATAAGTGGTATGCAGTGCTATGTCTACGAAGCAGTTGGTACTGTAAGCATCTCAGCTCACCGCTCGCCAGGCTTGGAGGTGGGAGGAGCCCGCACCTTGCAGCAGAAGCATAGCTTCGCACGTTGGAAACATGTGTCCCCTGTGCCTGCAACTGGAAGTCCCGTCCCTCCACCTGGGAAAGGAAAACAAGAGAGCGGGGAAGCACTAGGGGCGATAGTAAAAAACATAAGCGCAAGGCGGTGATCTCCGTGTTGCCCTCAGGGACCACGGCGCAGAAGGTGACCTTCGCAACGTAAAGCCATCCCCATCCAGTCCCCTGCCAGGAAAGGCTTTGTGAGGCATCTCCCACTTCCATGCAGGAGATTGTTTTGAGCATGTCCCATCCAGGAAGAAAGCATGTGTTCGAGAAGGTTCATGCACCATCTTCCAGTCCGAGAGTCATCTATTCTGAATCGCTTCTCGATGTTGCCAAGAGTAGCTTACACACAAGTAGGGAAGGGATGTGTCAATGGCAGCCTGGTCTTTCTGAGCATAAATTAGCCGATTGTGTAGATGATGCCCACACGTACAGTAAGATACATGGATTCAGCCCGCAAAAGCGAAAGCCACGACCCACAGTGGGGTCCCAGAACAAGAGACTCTGTGTAAAAAAGCCTTCTTGATAGGCCACTCACATCTGTGGAGACCAGGAAGATCCCAATCATAACCCCATTGGCTCCCGGCACCAGGAGAAGCTGCAGCCTCTATGAAGCCGGAAGGAACTGATGCACCACTCCTGCGCCGGGGCTTTGAATCGAACCAAACCATCACGCCATGCTACACCATGCTTTGCACCTCTGTAAAGGGAATGCATCGACCTTGGTGCTCAGCGCCCAGCGCTGTGTCAGGGTCAGGCAGCCGGGAAGTGAGGCAGGAGCAACGCTTTTTGCTTTTTCCAGCTCTTTCACAAACTCGGCGATGCTCTTCAAGCCTCAGCGCATCTAGGCATCCAACAAGGTCCCGCAGAGAGCAACCCTGTGTGAACTTTACGTTGAACATGCGCCTTTAACCGGGCAGCAATGTGAACTTTGCCCCCCACGCTGCACAAACAAATCAAAATCCCTTGGTCAATCTTTGTTGGGATGCGGACGTGTACATGACAACAGCGGGGTGTCCTTGGGAACTGTTGATGTTTGAGCCACGAACAACACCAAGGTCATAATCTGATATAATTTGCAATCAAGTCCTCCGCTTCGACCCAAGCGTATGGAAGCTCAACCTTGAATCTTTCAGTTTCCCCAAGCACAAAGTCTCCAGAATTCAACGAGTTATGCTCGCTTCCGCCACGCCTCGCCCGGAGCTACCACGACCTCCTGGCATCAAGGTCGCAATCTAGCCCTCTTCAGGTGGGTGTGTGTGTGTCGCCTCTGAAACACAGCCTTTCAGAACTGCGCAGCATGGGCCAGCAAAGCTCCGGAGCATACGCTTTTTCCTACGGGAGACTTCGATCTTTGTGAGGCAACACCAACCTTACTCCCTGCATCACGCAGAGATTTTGACTATGCTTGACCCTTTCTCACTGTGAGCCAAAGACTCTGCTCCTCGTTGGCAAGAGTTGGAATGGTGTAGAGTACCATGCACTTGCAACTGACTGTCAATGTTCTGCTAGAGCTGGAACCAGAACTGTACCCTGCCCTTGACCCCCCCTAGGGCGGCAGCAACCACCACACCATCCAGCGTCACAACAGTCGAAGCAGCCAAAATGGCAACAGCGACCTTGAATATTGCGGCCGCGAAGGATGAAATTGCTTGCTACTTCTTGTCTTGCTCCAACTCCAACTCCCCATAACCACGCCCACGATTACGGCTGCAAATACTCCCCCTCGTCCGACTATGACTATGCCTACTACCCTTCTACACCTCCTCCTCCTGCTGCTGCTAGTACCAGCAATACTTTCTTCTTTTGCTGCTATCCTTAGTCGGACATGATGGCCATGACAGCACTATGCTTCTCCTCCCCCCTCCTCTGACTCTAACACTCGTGCAGCAGCTGCTGATGCAGCTGCTGCCCCTACCGGCACTGCTAGCAGGACTACAGCCACACTTCCTATAGCTGCTGCAAATGCTACGAGTACCTGGCACTTCTACTCCTCCCACTACCAAGATGCCAAGATGCAAGCCTTTGCCTCCCGAAGCACGACAAGAGATTTTGCCGCTCGCGCTTGCCGCCTCATTCACCTGTTTTTCCTTCTGCGCAGCAACGTGCGCAGCACACCGGCGTCTGACTTCATGTTTTGGAACACTTAGCTTGCCTCAATAAACATGGGAGATAGGCCTGAAAGTCCAACGTCCGGTTTCCTGGTGCCCAGGTGGCACCCTAATCTGGAGCACTGGTCTGCAATGGGATGCACCCCCAACTCACCAGCGAAAGAACACCCAACAGCTTCCCACCTCAGCAGCCGGAAGACAAGTTACGTACTCGCGGCCATGACATTCTAATGCGCCTCAGAGCTCCTCCTTCGGGAAGCAGCAGCCTAAATAAGGCATCAGCGCTGACCAGAGCGCACACGGATTGCAGGCGTTGCTGGGAGGCTGGGAGGTTCGGGCGATCGTAGTTGTAGACGCCGTCCCAGCACTGGGCATTGCCGTTGGGCCCGAACCTTTGGGAAGTGAAGCTTAATGTGGGAAGATGAACTTAATGTGGCCGCATCACAGCGCCGAAGCTGGGCAGGCGACTTGGCTTCACAACAGTTCTCGTAGCCGAAACCCTCGGCCCAACCTGGCAGATCTGCAGGTACGAGTTTCCCGAAGCGCTTCGCTGAAGCTGCACTGGGACTCTGGCACTCAGAGTTTCCAAGAGCTAAGACCTCAAGAAGCTACGTACTTTCAACTCTCCTCCCATGCTCCTTTCTGAGGCCGCGGACAGTGGTGCCTGGGGGATGGCAGCTTTTCGAACCAGAGATCCAGCCCTCGCCTGAGAGAGGGAGAGAAACAGCTTTGCCCCACAGCTGACCGAACTCTCCACGTTCTGCCTGCTTCCCTCCCGTCATCCCCTGTCCGAAACCAGCACCTGCCAGAGGTGTTTTACATGCATTACATGCTTTGCCAGCATCTGCATGCCATGGTGAGTTTTGTCTAGTCAGCTTTGGCCCCGGCTTCTGCTCACCCTCCTCCGTGCCCCAGACCTCGCCAATTTCAACCGACAAGAAGACCACACTGCATCACACTGTGCCCGTCAACTAGGAGGCACGCCCAATGCGTGCACCTGTCCGTACACGAAACATGAGAAATGCCATGCATTGCTTTTCGACTCTCTCCAGGAATCGAGCTCGGGCAGCGAGAAGCACACCTCACCGCTGCACCGCTTCATCCTCTTCTTTCTTCAGATCTCCGAAGCGGCCTCTCTAAAACCCTTTTGTGGGCCCCGGCTTTTGCACAGGACTCGATCTCGTTTGCTACAAACTTGTCGCTGCCTCAAGACTGGCAATACAGGCAGTGCATCCCTCTCAAGTTGGTACTTGGCCGAGAGAACGGAAAGCCAGCCATGGAAATGGTCAGAACTGGAAGTTTTGTTTTGCGACTTTGACCTTCACCATGGCTCTTGAGAAACGTTGTCAGAAGACTCTGCTTGCAATTGATCATGAGGTCAATCTGCCTGAAGTGTGCAAGCTGAAGCTTCCCCGCTGAAACTAACAATCAACAACAACCAGTTGCAGTGGTCAAGCATCAATCGGTATCGCATTTGCAAATTAAACAAAGACGTACTGCAGTTCGCGCTTCGGCCAGGAGTGTGTTGGTGCCACGAGTGGTTAGGAAGAAGTCAGCTTGGAAGTTGTCGTTCACCATGTTAGTTCTCAGCACGTCAAAGTTGATGTAACAGTCAAGGCAGACAAGGAACAATATCAATGCCTGACGACTTCATGTGGCAGTAGGTCGGCCGTCCGAGTTTAACAGTTCAGCATGTCAACTCAAGCAGCGAGAGGAAGCAAAGCTGTCTCTTAACCTCAAAAAGGGATATGCTTCTTTATTGTATAGCTTGCGTTGACCAATTGTTCTGCGCGTCTATGGGCACCTCGGTAGCATCACAAATACTGAGGGATACCAGAGCCTGCTGTTCGTTGGTCTTCGGGATTTCTCAAGAGTTTGGCAGCTCACGAACATGCTTGCTTTCTCTAACTGAGAGGAAGTGTGCTGGGATTTCTGGGCTTCACAGTGGCTGCGGCTACTGCAGACAAATGAGTCAAAAAACATGTCTGTGATCTGGTGCACAAATGCATTCTGGAGAAGCCAGGAATGACACTCATGCAATCATCCAGGAAGCAGCCGATGACAGCACCGTAGCCTGCGGAACGAATCTTTGCTGTCGACAGGGGATACCAAACGGGTGCGTAGGTCTCTGCATTATTCGAGTTTGAGTTGCCTTGCAGGTTCGTGAAGAGCGCCTTTCCTGCATTTCGGATCACAGTGTTCTGCTCCTGGCTGGTGCATGCTGGCGCAGTGTGGTTTGCCGCATCTGGAATTGTTCTTGCCTGACATGCCGGCCAATTCTGTGCTGCCACTGGGGCCAATAAGACCTGAAAGAAGACTCATCGCAGAGCAGAAAGCAGAGGAAAGAGCAGAATGGCAGAAGGAGGGAAAACGGGCCCCGGGCCAGCAACCAAGCCGGAGCTTGGACCTGGCCACATCGAAAAATGACCCGAACCTTTTTATCAAAGTTCGTTCCCAGCTGGCAGACAAAAGGTGGCGGGGCCACCATCACAAAGAACGAAGGCACCTCTCTCACACAAACTCTCTCTATCACTCTCTCACGACACAACTTGCGCCTACATTGAGAACTTCGGAGCCTGGACAAGGAAGAGCGGCAGGAGTTCTAAGACGCCGGGAGCTCGAGCCGGCAAAAGGCGCACAACCGGGTACAGAGAATCGTTGGTCAGCAGACACTGGCTGCCCACGCCGCATCTTGCTGGGCTGCAGGATGCTTTGCCAGCAAGACACAATGTGCTGAAACAGCATAGCAAATTGGTCAGATCACTTGAAAGGTCCTCTAAGAGACTTGCTGTCAAGGCTATCAGTCAACCAAGGTACTGGGCCTTGAGGGGCAAAGCGGCAAAACATCTTCGGCTCCGCGCAACGTCCATCCCTAGAGCAGAGGGAAGACAGGGCCTTGGCCACTTGCAAGCCTCGGGCGCCTAAAACTTTCAACACAACTTTAGAGCCCTTACCATCCAAACGGCTGAAGCTCTGAGACGTCGAAGTCCACCAGTGACCCTCAGCACTTGACACACGGATGATCGCGCAGGTCGCACAGCGACATGCAATTTGACTCATGTACTGCTGGATGACGTTCAAGTGGACATGCCAGCGAAATAAAGCAAGGTCACCTTCTCAACTCAACCCGCGTTATGCTGCGCCTCTTGGCCAAATCATCTCAGCAAACAGCACATCTCACATCACCTCACATCATTCCGTATCCCTTCGACGCCTGCGTGCAAGCTTCTTTTTCTCAAAGCACCATTTGGGCTTTGTCGTCACCTCAGCAAGCTCTCAGGTTCTGTGAAAGATGTCCATGCAAGATCATTTGGTCCACGGCGGGGAGAAGACAGCGAAGTCTCTGGGAGTTGGCCACCTGACAGCTGAGGAAAACAGTTAATGCGGCTTGGAAGTCTGCGAGGAGCATACGTCTCATACAGCCATCTTCGCAACCTCCAGCGCCAGCGCCGGCGCCACGCAATGCGGAAGCCGTCCTCAAAAACCATGCCATGACACCATGATGCCATGATGCCTGATGAAGCAGGACTGCCGCAAGCCTCGGAAGATCTTCTCCTGACAAAGGCAGACAGCTGATGCGCTCTTCCAACGGCTGACACTGTTCAGTCCCAGACCCAAAGAGTTGACAAAGGTTGCAGCCGGCTCATCGACCCCCGACCGAAACCGTGCAGTCCCAACGGCAAAGCAAGGCAGTTTCACATGAATAGTGGAATCGTGAAACGGTGAAAGATGGTGAGAAGTATGTTTGCGCCTCCTCCGGCTCTGGGACTTGGAGCCCTTGGAGCCTGAAGGTTGAATGTAATGCGCCCCCCCCCCCCCCCGCAAAGGATGCGTCTCAAAACCGGTTGGCCTCTTGGCGCTGGCCGGTCGCACGCTGTCGGAGCTGCCGAAGCTGGCGCAGCTCGCCACGCAGCCTCCAAAATTCAGGAAGGGCTGAACACATGCAGGGAAAAACGCCTGAGCGTGTTTTGAAAACAATCTCTGGAGACACTTCCACGCTGGCCTTCCATCTTCGGAGACTGAACTCTGAACCCCCCTGGTCTGTAAAGGACTGCGGGCCTGTCCACCTCCGAGACCAGGTCCAGACGCCTTTGGCGCTCCAGAGCGCAGACTCCCGCTGTTTGGCCACCTCAAAATTTCTGAAAATCTGGAAAGGAGCTGCAGAAAGACCAACCAAAAGGTTGCGTCCATGGCACCTGGCCTGCAAGAAGCGCGGGGACGCCACTTGTGTGGAGCGCCGCAAAGCCCAAGCTGGCAACCTTGGTCAAGCTTCCTATCCATCAGTTTGCCGATTGAATGTTGGCCCAAGGCTCTGAGACTGTCTTTGCTTGCAAGCCATCTTATCCCATGAGTGCCTGGTCCTTGCAAGACTGCTGCCTGCGCACTCTGCACACCGAAGCTCGGCACAGTTCCACTTCCCTTGAACAAGCACTGGTAATCAACTTGCCGCCATGTTTTAACATGCGGGGGTTCAGAGAAACAGTTGGACAATACATCACAAGAGCACAACCAAGTACGTACACATCAGAATGTCTCATGTTCAATGGTTGTCAAAGGGCCCTTTTTCCCCAAACCGTTCAGTGCCACAAAAATCTGAGTGCCGAGCCAGAACACCAAAAATCCCAGAGGTAAGGCTCCGCTCAAGCGGCGAGCTCCGGAAAAAGAGATCCTGCACTTTAGCATTATGCTTGGTCATTGTTTCCATGCCGCGCCTCGCCCTCCAGCCACATCAGCAGCTTCTCTCTGCCTCAGGCCAACCAGGTGACCCAGCTCCCACATGCAGTACCTCCAGAGCCTGTTGCAGGCCGCCGCATTGTTCGCGACCGCCTTTTTGGGGCCTGCACTCGCAGCACACCTGGTGATTTGCCTCGCAACCGTCCGCAAGCATCAATGGTGACCCTGCCTTCTTTGAAGCCACTGGATCCTCGCAGCCGTCCACTGAACCCATTGCAGTACCAGCACAACGTCGACGTGGGCCGTAGAGCTGCCAAACTGTCAAAGAAAGTTACGTCGAATTGTGTTGTGTCACGATGTGTCACGCTGCACCGCGGTGTGTCGCATTGTGCTTCGGGCTTCGGTGACGTCTGTTCTCTGAGCCATAGTTTCTGGTTGCGATCGACCTTGAAGCTGTCAGACTGGTGCATGCTGCTGGGGCATTGCTCTTTTGCGTTTCCCTTCAAACCTTCGATGACTGGCTGCCTTAAAACAGTTTAAGCGCCCCTCTGTACACGTGGCAGCTATGCATGTGGTGGGCAAGACCCTGTCAAATCCTGCTCACCACGATTTGGAAACTCTTGCATTCTCCTCTTGTGGGCTTGAAGAGTCTGCTGGACCGGCGTTACCGCAAAGAGCCCCGGATAGAATTCGCCATACTTCTCGCCTGGATCCCTCTTCACGTTGTAGAAGTCCATGCCAGGGAGGCCGCCCTTGCTCTCCTTCAGATGGATCTTGAAGTTCTTGTGACGGATTGCTCCCAACCTGAGTTGCGAGTGCCGTTTCTCAGCCATGAACCCTCCTACCCTCCTGCTTCTGGGGGCCCAGCTGGCTGCCGCTGTAGTGGAACATGGTGCTCCTTCACTCAACAAACACACAAGCAGGCGCCAAAGCAAGAAGCATTGTCCTGCGCCCGTGCCCTTCTCCCAGAAGAAGCAGCGGCACCTTCCAGCCCAAAAAGGCAGTTTGCCCAAAAATGAGACTCCTGAGCGTTTCTGGGCCTGGTCGACGCCATCCACCACCCGGTCCTGGCCAGTCAGGCACAACATCTGCAACAGTTCCTGCTTTTCACGGCCATGTCTGTCACCGAGACTGATGGGTGCTGGATTAGCCAGGATGCATGATAGAACACCAGTGTAGCCTAGGGCCTAGCGGGTACAAGAAGAACAACAGAAGCAACAGCAGGCCTGGGCCGTTGCAACAGCAAGAACTGCTACTGATGAAAACCTGCGCACAAACTTGATTGCTGCTTTTAGAAGCCTCATAGGATGTATGTGGACGCCTGCCTGAACCAGTGTAAGCGATCCATGACAGGAGAAGTCTGCTAGCTTTGGTGACAAGGCCATGGACTTCTCGAGAAGAGCAGCTGCTCACAACCAGTTCTCCCAAAGCTGACGCCTTCGTATTCCGAATCGTGGCTGTGGTTGGATATCAAAGCATCCAAGCACGAAACACTTGACACGTGACCTGAGAATGCCAACCTCAAGAACACACCCCCTTCGTGGACTGCTTCGGGCTGCTTGGATCATGACCTTCCAGCATGATATTAGAGCAGGCCAGCATGATATTAGAGCAGGGCAGACATTTGGAGGAGTGGAGGAAAGGTCCTCAGGTACATGGGCCAAAGCACCACCCAGACGGGCGGCTGTGGTGTAGAGATCCTTGGCCACTCAGGCTCAGTGGATCTCAGTGGCTCACAGCCTTGTTCCTAAACGTCCTAAACGCGGCTGCAAGCGAAAGACGGTAAGATGGATCATGTCCACAGGGTCCTGAAAGAAATGCAAGTCCAACTCAAAAAATCTTCCCACGCTTCGTCGCTTACCCGTCGCCTGATTCGGTTGGATGGTCCCTGGCCACCAGGCCATGGCTGGCACCCGGACGCCGCCCTCCAAGACCGTGCCTTTGCCGCCCCGGAGCCAAGAGTAGCCTCAAAAGGCTAACCCCACACAAGCTTCAAACAGCCACAGCCTTTCCACTTTCTGGCTCTGGCCTGAGTTGGGGAAGAACGCGTACATTGGCCCGTTGTCGCTGAACCTGCTGCTCCACTGCCCACAGCCGAATCTCTGAAACTGCACACACGCTGGCACACCAGACCACCAGCGTGTTCTCCGCAATGCCCTCCTAGATAACGAGACGAAGAAACACGTGCGAACAGAGAGATAGCAGACTGAAAGTCTGAGGTGCTTGCAGCTCGCAGTGTCGCGAGTAGACGATCAACGTATCCGCTGTGTGCCGCCATCATCGAAGCTTGCGCGTTGGCCGGGTCGACGTGCGGATCGTGCATCTGAGGTGCGGAGCCTCAAAGCTTCAGGATGCTTCGGGCCTGCACAGTAGTGGCGAACTGGACTAGTGACAGTGCAGACAAGGGACCTTGCAGTTGCTGCGTGTACGTGGCCCAGTAAATGAAGAATGGTCTCTCGTCCTTGGCCTTCTCCTGCACGTACCTCATGGCATGCTCACTAGCAGCACAGCACCCTCTGCCATCTGGCACAGCTAAGGAGCTGGATGATTTGGTCAATCGACTCTTTCTCAAAATACTCCTGCCTAGCTCCAAGAGAGCACAAGAGAAGATCCAGGATGCAGACCAGACAAAGGCTGAGGCCTTCGGGGGCCCAGGGTCCCAGCAGCTCCACCGAGCTTCTGCCGGCTTTGGCCGCGGCGACCGACAAAAGCAGCCTCCTCAGCCGTATTGTGTGGCTGGACTGCAATAGGACAATCTCCTTTCTGGGCTGCGCTCCGACAGGTCGATCCCCGTCTCCTCTTTGTACGCCTGCCCGCAAAGCTTGGATCAGGCGAATGCTGCAAGCAGTCGCAACCACCTCCACGCCGGGGAAATCATAGAACATTGCGCGATGCGGATTGGGGTAAGACTGCTGCATGTCCTTGGGCACGAGCCGCACTGCAAATTACGAAAAGAAAGTCACAGCCAAATCCTGAATGCATCTAAACGCTACCTGTGCTGCCTGGGGTCATGAGAGTCTGGCCAGTTGTCTGGAGCCCCGTTGAAGAGACCGTAATATGCATAATCGAAGCCTAAAACACATTCCGGCAATACGCACACTTCTAGTTTGTACAGAAGTGTATCAAATGTCAAGCCAGCAAATCTGTGAAAAGATGTAGCACTGATGTAGCTGTGTGAGTTTCTTTTGGTAATACGTTTGAAGCTGACACCCTTGCTTGTCCAGAGGCCTTGATTTTCCGGAGCATGCTCGGGCAGTTCTCCAAGATGCCTTGATGCAGGTTGGCCCAGCTCGTACACAGAGCATTGCTGCTCCAACATGCCCTTTCCGATGGCCAGGCTGCCATTTTCCCCACATGGCCTCAGAGAGTTGTCTTCTGACACCGCAATCTTTCTCTCTTAGACATGTTTTGATTTCCTGCTGCATTCATGCTGCCGTGTGATACCCAGCAGTCGACAACACCTGCGCAAGGATGGCACGTTGGCAAATGGAGGTGTCATTTGCATATCTTCCCTTTGAGGGCAGTTCAACGGCATGGAACAGAAAGCACGACAAGCTTGGCAAAGCGAACTGTGTGCACGTAAAGCAACTGGGAAGCAGGTAAGGAGCTGGGCGTTGAGCATTCCAAGAGAAGGTTTGAGGAGTTGTCAGTGCCTAGCAATGGTTTGAGAGGTTGTTCAACAAAGCTTGCGACTGTGTAGCGTGGGGTTGGCATTTAGATTGAGGGGGCTTCTTTTTCTTTGAAACTGAGGTCATGTGTGGTACAGGATGGTTTTGGTGCCCGACTTCTCCGAAAACGGGCCAGCGCATGCAGCGCATGCTTTTCAGTCTCTGAAGTCTCCTGACTTGACCCCGAGTGTTTGCTTTGCTTTCAGGTAACGTCGTGCGCCTCCGCGATGGTAAATTCTTCTGGCGAGAGGCCCTCTGTTTGGCCAGGCCAAAGGACCTGAGATTTCAAGAAAACCTTTCAATAAAAAAAGCCGCAGGCTTTGGGGCCGTTTGGGCCGTAAGCTGTTGTGCCTTGAGGAGGCCGGTGCGCACAGGATGGCGTCCCGTCATGATGGCGATTCCTAGGGTAATTTGAGAGTAGCACAGGATTAACCCCACTTTCAAAAAGACATGTCCAAGACACGGGAGGGTGTGCAAGAAGGCTCCGAGTACGACGACCAGAAGCGGATGCCATCGAAGGCCATCTTGTCCAGTCCTTCGGTTGGTGTCCCGCGGTGCTTGCCGCCGCCTTGCCACCCCATCTCACCCCAACCAATGTCATCTGCAAGGATGTAAATGATGTTGGGTTTCTTGCCAAATTTCGATTCCTTAGCGCAGCCCAGCTCCAGGAACGCACGGTTGTCCAATGACATGCTATGACTTTGTAGCCATGTCAATTCAACACTACAAACACTATTTGTTGGAAACGAAATATTCCGGGAAACTTGACTTTCAACAAGCGAGGGATCCAAGGAGGCCAGCTTCTTCTCCAAGGAGGCATCCTCCGCGGCCCAAGTCTTGTTGTTCTTCTTCAAGGAGTCCAGGAAATGGGCATCGTGCACCACCTGGAAGCCAAGAAACCAACTAATCTGAGAAGCTTTCTGTCTGTTCCTCCAAGGGACCGCTCGGACGAGAGGGAGGAGCGATGCCAGCGATGCGAGCAACGCGCGCTGCATGGCGCACGTAGCTGGGAGCAAGAGGCTTCGAGCAAAACGTTCAACGAGACAACGACAAACAACAAAAGAAGAAGAAGAAGAAGACAAAAGAAGAATCACCGCGCCAACTTCATTAAAAGCTGCTCAAGGCTCTTCTTTGTTTCTCCGAGGTGCGGGCATCCTGCATCTATGAGACGGTGCTCATGCATTGCCGTTCAAAAAGGCCATGCATGGGCGGAACGCGATCTGAAACGGAAAAAGACCTGCATAACCGGCTGCATAACATTGCATAAAGCCTGCATAACCCTATGCATCTGAACAGGCCTACAGCCAGTCCTAGCCCTGGGCACTTTGTCCCCGTTTAGCTTTGTATTGATCAGGCCAGGTCTGCGTGTTCTGATGATTCTGATGTCCCTTCGCGCTGCCGACGCTGCCAAAGCAGGGCGGCTCTGCATAGAGGTAGATGCAGGTCTCGGAATCAAATGTTTTATTCGTCAACAACCCACTTTTCAGCACCAAGGCTCGGGCAGTCATTGCCAGAATGGGGAGAAAGGTCTGCCACTCGAAGTGGTGCTGTCGGAAGTGCGAGAAGGAATAGACCATGTAGAGGCTCGGCCTCGGCTCAAAACACCAAAAACAAATGCTCTCATATGAAGCCTTTCATATGCCTTTCCTACGGTCCCGATGTCCCCAGCGCCCGGCGCTGCTGCCGACTTGCACACGAACTTCACCACGGCAGACATTCCTTGACAGCTCATCAGTGGCCCACGAGATTGCTTCCAAAATGCCGAGGAAAAGGCGCTTCAAGATGGCTACCGACAGCCAGCCGTTGCCCACCTTAGCCGAATGGTCTCATCACCAGCCCCATCCCCGAATCGGGACCCGCCTCAGCGAAGAGCACGCAGGCAGTGAAGGGATCCCATCCCCTGACAAGCTCATCATACGTCGCTCCCTGCGCCATGGTCTCACTTCCCTTGCCATCCTTGCCTCTTGTCGATGCAAGGGATTGTCACTTTGGATTTGTCTTCCGGGCAAAGCTCCTGCTATCGATTGGCAGGCTGATGTCGCAGCACCCATGCCTTGGAGGCCACTTCCTCCCTGGACCCGAACTGGACCATCGCAAGCAGCATGGCCACCTTGCAACATCCACATGCGTGAGCTGGTGGCTGTAGATTGAGATCGATGCAAGAATGCTGAGGTAGACACCAGAAGGCTCTGCATTTTCAGAAGCGTGTTGGCTTGCCACACGTCATACCTCGTTCGATGTAGAGCAAAAGATGTAGTACTATGAACCTTTACAGGCGCTGCTGTGCAAATGAGATGCTTCCCATGCTTTAGCGTATGCTCCTGCAGCACCGCGGCGACCGACGAGAGCCCCGCCTTGAGCAGCGCAAGTCCTCGGAAAATTGGGCAAGCCTTCAGGCTCAAAATTTTGGGGGTTTGTTCACTTTGCGCACTCTACTTCACTCGGTCACGAACCACTGCCCGTCAGCGTGCCTTTGCTCAAAATCAAGGGAAAAAAATCACCGAGCTCAGCCTGCAGGGCACAGCGCCTCTTCTGAGCTCCGCTTCCTGGCTGGAGCTGGTGCTGACCTGCACAGGAAAGCGCTCAGCACGGCAAAAAGAAGATTTGCCGAAGTCCGAGGCTCACGCTGCAAAGCACACGAGCGAAGCCGACATGGCTGCCAGAATCAGGCACTCCCGAATGCAACTGCTATGAACGCACCTGCCACGTGGAAGCACAGAAGCTTGCAATGCAAAGCTGCTAGCTGGGTGCGCCTTGGTTGACCTTCATCAGGCGAAGACTTCCAGCGATGGTAACAATGAGAGGCGATCGCAGCGAAGAGCAGCCTTCAGGCATTCTTCTGGTGCCAACATGCTGCAGCTCGACCAGAACCGTGACCCGCCTTGCGTTGCTCATGGACAAGAAAATCAAACCTGGCAGGTCAAACCGTGAGCTGAACGTACCTCAACATTCTGCATGGCCTCCACCTCTACCAATTGCACATAGGGCGACCATGTCGCCCAGGCAGTAGGTCTCAGCACTGAGAGTATCAAGTCTAGAGCTCAATTAAATAGCAAGGCAACGGCCAAGGTAAGCCAAACGAAGTCTTTGTGGTTTCTGCAAGCAGCGATCAAGTGCGAGAGCTTTACAAACGCAAGGCATTTCACCGTATCCAGCCTCCAGCACAGCAGCTCTCTAAGCTCCTGAAGGCCTCCCTGGCCGCTTCGCAGCTGCCTGGCACGAGAGAAACATGACTGTTTGCTTCTGTTGAATGAAGACAGACGCTTGATCTTGCAGGCGTGCTTTGGGGAGAAGAGGATGGCTGCCGCACCGATGAGGACGTTCACCAAGGCCTGGAACTGGAAACCGAAACTTGTGGAACCGCGCTTGCTGTGCTGTTCTGTCTGTGCTAGTCTCTACTGTCGAAGCTCCTCCGCCGTCACCACAGAGGCTGTCATGTAGGGCAGGCACCTGTATTCTCCCTCCGCATGCTTCCAGTACTGGAGCTTGGGAGCCCTGCACGTGCCTTGGGCCCCTGATGCCACCTGGCTCATACTGCGTAGCCGTTCGGGACATGTCAACCTTGCGGCCCATGCCCGGCTTCTCCTTCCCCAAAACCGCTCCACACATGCCGACAGACCATGCTCTGGATCTTGGATTCAAGCCATGGTGGGCATCAGCAATCCAACGCTGAGGGTGACCTGGACGATGGCAATCACGCTGCAGCTGAGAGCAGCCACCCAGTATCAACTTCTGCATAAACGCAGCACCCAGGCGTTCAGGCATTGGCCAGACATAGAATGAAGTTCACGACGATGCCGAAGGGCTGTCGCGTCCTCGTCCTTGGCTGCATGAAGTGTAGCCAATCAAAAGTACTATCCGAATCCTGCCGGAGCTGCTTGGGGACTCTGTCTTTGGGCTCTGGTGGAGCTTCCTCATCCTTCTGCACTCCAGAGTCGAAGAAGCAAAAAGAAATCTGGAGCAAAAAGAGGTGCCTTGATCTTGCTCAAGCTCTGAGGCCTCAGTTTTCAGTTCTGTGACCAAAAAAAGGACCGGCTCCAGCAACAAAGCACCGGGCTCCTCCCCTACATCCGATGCTGCCTCCTGTCAGGCTCGAGCACACGAAGTGAAAAGGAATCTTTGAAGATCTTTGAAGTGTATTCGCACAGAAGCACCTCTAGAGGCAAGAGAGGCGCACCCAGATCATGGTCGAATTTCTCAAGCTCCTCCAGTTTCCTGCTAAGACAGTGCGGTGGACTTGTGGCCTTCGTGTGAAATTCGGGGCCCGGACTTCTTCGGGGAGTCGTCTCTGCGGCCAGCAAGCGGGGCCGTAGTCTGCCTCCTCCTCGCGTCTCAGAGTCTCAGTACTGTCGAGAGGGAACTTTGATGTGTGGCATCCGCGCCACGACTGGGGAAGACGAGCTTGAGCTTGAGGTTGCACTGTACTGGCCTCACAGGAGATTAGATGAGAGCTGCTCCGCCATCAAGGTGCCCTCACCCCAAACCCTCACGCACCCTCTCACGCAGCCCGCTCGGCTTAGAGATCTCATCGTCCTCCATCTAACCTGGAGAAGAAATCCACGGAACTGCCATTTGACCCCAAGATTTGGCGCATTTGGCGCCTGGTGTTCAGCTTTGCCACTGCATGTTGCACAAGGTCGCAGGCTCGCAGATGCTGCTACAAGACGGTGCGTCACGATGCGTCACGATGCGTCACGATGCGTCACGGCTGTCTGGTAAATATGAATTTTGACTTGTTGCTTTATGGTGCTTCCATGTCAGCTTGCAGGCTTTGTCGGAGCTAAGGATGGAAGCAACCTTGCCCCACACTTCACGAGCGCATGTCTTTCTTTAAGAGCGACTGCCGCCGTAGAACGGCTGTTCAGGCACAAGCATGTCGTGTCCAGATCAATTTCCAGCATGGCATGTCAGAGGATTGGGGACGCTCACGACCAACCTCCTTGAAGAGAGGTTTCCACTTCGACCCAAAAGCAGAGTCGCAAGAATCTGCTGCGGCAAACGGCTTTTTGAATTCATTCTCTTGCCAGCTGACTCCTTTGCAGCACGGATCCTTGCAAGCTCCCGCAACTTGGGGCCGCTCAGCAGCACAGATCTCCAGGACCGCGACCAGCCCGATTTGGGGAAAGTTTCCCGGAATTGGCAGCCAGATCAAAACCCAGCAGTCCAATCCCCTCAGCTCATCTCCGCAGGACGTACTAGGCGAGCCTGGGGAGGCCCTTCACGGACAGGCCTGCCACAACAACAGCACACCAACTATAGAGCAACGCGCGAAGTGGAATCCTAAGACTAAGCCACTGAGCATCGAACATCTTGTGTTGCTCCTCGCGCATCCTTCGCACCTCATCCTTTAAGACATCGACCTTGGGCTGACTGCAATGGACCCACACACGAGCACTTCAGTTGCTTGCAATGTCTTGTAATTCATGGACTTGCAGCAGACAGGTAGTTCTACGGCAGCTGCAGTGAGGCGCTCGTGGTCCAACGTCTCGAGCTGCTTCTGCAGGAGTGCCTTCAGAGGGATGTGGGATGACGTGGGCATCGCCAGAAGCTGAGGCCCGCAGACCCGCCTGCTGGGAAGCCAGGCTATGCCCCAGCTCGCTGCCTGGAAAAAGACAAACGTGAAAAAGGTGCGAAACGAAATCAAGTAATTAAGTGCACTTGGAGGTTAGGCTCCAGCCGAGGTTGAGCTCCTCCTGCAAGCCGGCACGCTGGGCTCGGAAAGCCTCCGCACCCGAAGAATCCCATATCCCAATACATCCCACGTCTCTTCGTTAAATGGTCAAAGAGCCAAACCGCAGCAGAAAGCGGCCTCGCAGGCCTCGCCCAGGCGCCTCTGCGTGGTCCGGAGCCTCTTTTGGGCTTCGAGGAGATCCCTCCGCCGGAAATCCAGGCCCTGCTTTGCCAGCCGCAGCTCCGACAGCGCAGCAGCCTCCGAAAGCCCCAGCCACCTCTTTACCTCTTTTTTGGGATTCCGGAGCCTTGGGCTGGAAGGCCCCTGCATCAAGGCCAACAAAAGACGCCATGCACCCCAAGACTGAAAGCCGAAAAGCGGTTGCATCACTTTATGTCATGACGTAGATCCATGCTCCTCCATTGCAAGTCCCTGCTGCTCACGCTTATGTTATGTTTGCCGACTCAAGCTGGCTAGTCAGCCTTGTTCTGAACTGGACTAGCCTGCTCGAACAAGTATCGGCAGAATCTTTGTTGCTCGACGATCTCCCGTGGAGCTTGCTGATTCCAAGCATCCTTCGGCGAGAACTCGAAGCTGAGCTGGACCATCCTGTCCAACGCCTTCTGCAGGTCTTCCCCACGCAAACTTCTGCAGGCTCCTAGGCACACCCCCAGTGCCACCCAGTCCTAGTGTCCCAAACCCCAGTCCTCGTCGCCAGCCTCCAAGCTCCCTCCAAGCCTTTCCCAAAACCTCCCAGCCCTCAAGTTTTTGCCGCCGCTTTTAACAAATCCTTGTAGCCAGCCTCCAAGCTGCTTCCCAAGACCTCCCAGACCCTCACAAGACCTCCCAGATCCTCCCAGGGCTTGTTTCCAGCCTCCCACAGTCTTTTCCTGCTCATATTTCTTTTTAAGGGAGTTCAAGCTTCAAGTCTAGCCCAGTCCTAGTCCCCGGCCTCCAAGCTGCCCCCAAGCCCTTTCAGACCCTCACAAGACCTCGCAGAACCCCCCAAGCCCCCCAGTGCCACTCCGTCCTAGTGTCCCAAACCCGCGCTAGCCTTTCCCAAAACCTCCCAGCCCTCAAGTTTTTGCCGCTTTGGCCTATCCCCTAGCCACTCGTCTTAACAGCCAATGCAACTGCCGCTGCAACTGATATGTGGTCGGTGGCAGTGGCGGTAGCCTTTTTTAATCCGGCCCTGCTGCCGTGGTCCAGGGCGCCCATCCCAAGACCGCTCCAAAATTCGCATGCGCTCCAACGGCGAATCCCCACGGCACTGAAGAATTTTTGAAGCATTTTTGAAAATTAGCCTCAAGGCCCCAAGAGAGCTTCGGCTGAGAAACGATTTTCACTAATCAGGGGTCATTGCGTGCATGGGAGGCCAAAAATGGAGAAA
>CAJNIZ010045489.1:0-44507 GCA_905231905.1 Symbiodinium pilosum
ATTCACTAACTTACAATTTAGCAGAGGAATCCATAGATCTTGTAACACTTCGGATTTTGCATATAGAAATCTTTATATACAGACTACTCCACAGGACATTCTGGAGGGTATGCACAAGGTATACAGGGGATGTCATAAATACGCAGTATTCCACAAGTTATTCTATAGGGTATTCCACATGGTATTATATAAGGTATACATAGGGTATATAGACTGTATATAGTACTCTATAACGTATTTTGAAGGATATTCTATAAAATATCCCAGGAAGTATTCTGTTTGACATGTATTCATGGAGCGTTATGGCATTCTATAGGGTATTTGATAACCTCTTGAATAGAGTGTTTTGTAAGGTATTCCATGGTAGATGAAGGGTGAATAGGAAACATTGTATATAGGGGATTCAGTATGCCCTGTGGAATGTCTCTATAGGATGTCGTATAGAATACATTATATAATAAGTTATAGTCTACATGATAGAACATAGAATACCTTCTGTATGACCTGCTCATATCTTGTATAGTCTATGTATATATATCACTAAAAACCAGTAAGGATGCAACCATGCATTGTACTGAATAAGAAAGAGTTTCACTTAATGTAAGAAAACAAGATTACTATCATGCGGATATGTACAAGAATTGAGTTATACATCTAGGCTTATAAGAAATGATAACACAGTGACCATTATTACAACTGATAAATGTGTTTGTTCACCAACAACTTATCAATGTATTGTGTGTGATACATATGCAGTACCATGGGTTACTGCGTCAAATATATATATATATATATGTATATATATATATACTATTGACATTATAGTTTTGAATGATTAAGATATTAACATCCTATGTAGAATAATGCATGTTCTACATCAAGTCTTAGTTATAAAATATTCGAAATAACAATAATATTTAGTAATGTGAGGGTAGTGCGACTCAGTTATTCCTCCGTAAAATGAAAGTGATATACAGCTATATGATGATGCAATATATTATGCTATGTGTAGAGATGTGTCCTACACTGCATTAAAAGATGTTGTATGCAGGATGTACAACTTTCTCGCGGTTCTTGTATATATATGCATATATTATAAAAAATGCATGAGTTTTCGTGATAGTACGTAAAAATGTAAAAATGTACTGAAATTACTAACAATGTCGTCGCACGTTTGATGTACTTAATTTTTTCCTCATATATACATTTGGCATGTGCGAAAGGAAATGCGTATGTCATATGAATATAATCGATTAGAAAAACTTGATTTAATCAACATGTCTCATGTGCATGCGCATCGCGTAGTGGCGTGATGATGTCGTGCAGGTTGAAAGCTGTTTACACACAGCCAAGACGTGCACCATATTACTTGCATATGCACAAGAAACAGAATTAGTACTTTCCCAAGATTCGGACTGCATGTGATGCATTTGCTTCTGTTAGATTTCTGATGGATGCATATGTATTCGATAAAGTACCATGAGTCCAATTTACTATGAGTGCTGTTACGCGAAATCCTGAAACAAAAACAAGAGTGTAATATTATGATGCATGCAGACACTATTATATTTAAAGTTAGAATAGGTTTTATGATAGTAAATACACAATCGTGGTTAAATAAACCCAAAAGGTATCGGGCTCATATATATATATATGTATCTATATACACATACGAAACAAACTCTTCAAGCTCAAGTATCTCTAGTGAGCGGCCTGGATCTACTGTGATGGGCCTCTCACGTATCCGAAATCAAGAGGGTCAGAGATCACGTTCCTTTACAACTGGGGTAGCTGCACGTCATGACGGCAAAAACAGGAAGATTGAAGCTTGAACGGACATGAGGGCTTCCAGAAGCAGCAGATGCATTCACCATATCGGGATGATGCCACCACCTTGATTCTATGTGAATCTATGCGGGTACTTGTATCAGGCTAGTAGCGGTGTTGTATGGCCAGGGTCAAGCGGGAGTATTGGAACATCTGTGGTGGTAGTATTACGCAAGCCCGGCAAATGTTCCTGTAGTTGAAATCCAGCAAAGAGCTCAGCCTGAAGCTGCTGCAAATGTCATCTTGAAGGAATGTCTGGGACAGGCACCAAAGGTCTGCCAGGGCACAGCTTCAAAGAGCCTTAGAAACTTTGGAGTACTAGAAAGTGGACAGTTTCCTCATGGGAATGAAAGTTTGCATCTCAGCCAGTCACTTTGGGTCGAGCAGGGCAACCTTCCGAAAGCCCGAGGCGACAGCAATCCTCATGCATTCCGCAATCCTGACCCTCCTCTGATGCATCAGTGCGAGGCCATGGCAAAGCTAGGTAAGGCAACTGGTGCGGATGCGCGACAAGGACCAAGTGCGCCTTCAAAGCAAACACTAGTACGTCTGCCTTTCCTGTTTGCTCGAAGAAACTCTGCAGTCTCAACGGTGCACCTCTGTTGCACCATCCTCTGAGCCGCCGCCAGCCTTTACTGATCTTGGGAACAACCCTCACCAAGCCTTTGTTCACAAAAGAGAAAACGATAGTCCCCAAAGCCAGAATCATCTCCTGCAAGCCTTGCCTCGTGAAGGATTTGTCGGAGGTCCAGAAAGGCATCCGCAGCGGTCTGCACAACCATGAAAAACATGCGACTGATGTTGAGCCTTTGCTTAGAAGCCCAGTCCTGTGCACTGGTGGCCCTGACCGCCGGCGCGACGAGGCCGTGCTGCTTCTGCAGGGATTGAAGCTCAAAAAAGCTTGCACAGTACACGCATTGATCTCAGCTGCTTCAGAATTCAACGGTCAGAGTGTTCAGGATTGTTCCTCAAAATCTGGGATTTCAGACGCTCAACTGCAGATCTTCGGATATCGCGAGGGTTCCTACTAGGTTATACTACTGAAGCCCGCAACGCTTTTGCCCTGCCGTTTACAATCATCTGCTGGAGCCAGCGAAGCGCTTGTTGGCCCGGACGGCCGAGATGGCAGCACCGGCTTTGCGGCGGTTTGTAATGCAACCTTCCTGCGACCCGCATGTCTTTGTGGCTCAAAACAGCCAGGGCCGCTGGAAGACGGTGAGATGCCCGCGGGCCGCCGCTCGCTTCGCGCAGGCGAGGAGCAGCAGGGAGGGCAGAATCAAGAAAGAGATGAGAGCACCTGCCAGATGCATGTTTCCAACTAATGCGCTGCAGAAACCAGCTGGCCTGGCCAGAGGTAGCCGTGCTTTGCGAGCGAAGACGCCTCTGACAGTCTGGGAATGTCTGAGACCTTATTATGAAGAGTTGAAAAACCTTTGAACCCCTCAACCCTCATATCCCCTCGCGCCGCTGCTGGCATCAGGCCGGCCACCACGGATGCCAGTCCCAGGCCTGGCTGTGAAGGAAGAGCAGCTTTGGGCACACTTCCCGCTACACCACCAATGTGATCAAAAAGATTTTTGCTCTTGTTGCAGGCAGTACGACAACGATTATCATGACCAACAAAATCCAACAAACCAGTCCACAGTGTCCGAGGGGCAGAGCCCGGCCCCGCGGCCCCGCTGCTCCATCGGGAATAGCGAAGTCATGAAAAGGGGCCTTGGCTTTCAGCTTCCGACAGCATGAGTTTGCTTGGAGAGTTGTTCCATTATCATATGAAGTGGCGAGGGCACCAGGTAGATGCTGATGAAAACCTGACAGCATGGCACGCATCCTTCATTGCAACTGAACTAACCTCCCAAACGTCTTGAAGCAAGCAAGGGCATGCAATTAGTTTTTGCGCCGTGATTTTGCAAAGACTCTGGGTTCGCATCCAAGCAGATGAACATGTGCGGGAAAGAGATTTGCCAAGGTTGCTGTTGGTGCTGCTTAGCCGCAGGCTTAGCCTCCGTCAGATTCAGACTCCACTTGCCGATGCAGCGTGTCTCGCTGACGACGCCGCATGTAACGGATCAGCAAGCCCGATGCAAGGGCAGCAAGAAACATGCAGGCCCCGAGCAGGCTCAAGGCAGCGCTGAATCCGAAAGGGAGGCTTGGCACCGGCACCACTGGTGTCCGGCTGAAAAGTCCCATACTAACTGCACTTGCAACACCCTGCTTTTCCGGCAGCACAGCCTTGGGGATGCTGGGGTGCGGGGTCGTGGGCATGGTGAATCCTTTCACCAGGGCAGGCCTTGTCACCTTCTCTGTTATGGCGGCCGCGGCGGCGGGTGCTGTTGATGCCCCAGGCCTGGCTGGTGGAGGATCATGGCACAGCGAGGGCGGTGCGTTTGCACAGTGCCCGTCTGGTAATGGCTGACTACCTCCACACAAGTCCAGAGCGGTCATTCGCAAAGAAAACATCTGCGGCCATAGCTTCCCGGTGACCAGCAAGGCATCTTTCCCAAAAGCTGTAGAATATGCAATGCCGTTGGGAGTCGCCTGTCCTTGCCAGGGGTGAAGCTGACCGATGTCAATTGTCTTCTCGCAATTGCCCGTCATGGGGTCTACTCTCCAGATCCGGTTTGTAATCCACTCGTTCACCCAGAGTTTAGGCGTGATGTACTCCACTTCGTTCAACATGTGCAAGCTTTTTCCATCATGCTTAACCAAGACCTTGCTAACTAGCTTGAACTCTCCATCCTGCGCCCTGCGCAGGCGGAAGAGGTATGAAGAGCCAGTGGTCGCAATCAGATCGCAGCCGTCAGTGGTGAGGCCCCAGCCTTCGCCATACGGAAAGGGGTGAGCCCTTTTGACCTGTAAGGTTTTTGAATCGTACTCCAGCATCTCTCGGTGCTGATATGTCAGAACGAACCTTAGCTTGAACAGATGCTTCGGATTCTGCACCTCGGGCAAGGAAAGCCAAGCAACAGTGAGCCATTCAGCTCAACGGTGCCCTCACCGAAGTACTTATGGTCCAAGCGCACCTGCCAGGCTAAAACTCTGAGAGGTTGTGTTGGATTTGTTCGTTGACGAAGCCTCCTTTTTGGTCTGGCCACTGCTCAGGTCGTAGCGCCTCGCAGTTATGCAGTGATCTGCAAGGTTCTAACATCTCTGTACTGCGGAAAGGGGCGCACACGAGGCGCTTCAGTCCAATTCACGACCACAATGCACTTTTCTGCATTTGCAGAGATGGCTGCCCAAGCACATAGGTTTCCCTGCCGAATTTCCCCGTGAGCAGCCTGCCGCCTGAATTCCTGGTGTACGTAAACTTTCTTGGATGACCCTTGAGACTTGAGAAAGCCATCACATCACAACTCCAACTAGCAACTAGCAGCCCAGAATGCAACCATGCAGGACCGCATCATCCGCTGCATGACTCTGCTAGGACTCAGAGGTAGCAGAACACGAGTCGCCTCAAGACTGATTTGCCTGTGAGGCCACACGACTCCAAGACCTCCGATCCAATGCAAATCGCATCGAGTTGCACTCTTCATCTCTTGCACATGTCTGCAGCGTGGACAAGAACTCCATGCTAGGCGATGCGCACCTCGCTGCCATTCAGCACGAGGCCCTCTGTGAAACAATCCGAGCGATGGGGAAAGCGCGCCTACCAAGCGGTTACACTGGAGATTCAGGGGTCGGGCCCGGCAAATTTAGCTTCTTTACTCCCGAACACACAGTCCCACATGGCCCACATGCTGCTCGTGCCCAAAAAATGAGCCTCAATAGTGTAAGCTGCCAGCGGAACCGCGTCCACCACGGGCCGCAGCAGCGACACCAGCACCAAGGTGCTCGGCCCCATGTTTGGGGCCAAGCCAGTTCAAGGCATACCGTGCCCTATCTGTTACAAGCCTGGAACTGCCTTGAGTCCGTAAGTACATGCAGAACTAGGTCAGTGCAAAACCGAGTAAATATCAATTAATATGCTAGCTGCCTGTGTTGTATTGAAATCTTGTTGCTTTCTCTTGCTGAACATTAGTCAGGATTGTTGGACTTGAGCTGCTGAGCCTCGCACATCAATTGTTCTGCCAGGCGCGTTGCTTTTGTGATTGACTCATTGCCCTAACAAACCAGCAAAGTAAATTCTAGCCAGTTGGTACTTTTCATGCAAGGGGGGCTTGTTTGCCAGGAGGCTGGTAGCAGGAAGCCCAACACGAGGAACGCAGTGATATAGCCCGGCCAGTGAGAGGTCTCGCCTACAAACCTCGATTCCGGGGCTAGACTTCGGCATCTGGAAACGCTCAGTGGCCGGCATCTAACGAGAACAGATGTCAAGCAACCACAAGAAAGGCACTGCGAACACGCCAGTTGCTGCACCACCGCACATCATGACCTCAAGACAAATTCCCACAAAGTAGCAGGCACAGGAAGTCAGCGAAAATCCAGCCCTAAGCCAATCAGATTTCAAGAGTGTTTTGGGCCAGATTTGGGGTGCAAGAGCACTTTATAGGCAAGGCACCCCTTTGCAGTCAAAACGGCCTGTAATGAAAAGTAATTCATGTTCTACCCCCTTCGGAGAATAGCAAGGTCTTGCTCGATCACAAACTCAGATTTGAAAAGCTTAAGGTTTAAGAATCTTACTTGGTTGCTTAGAAGGAGAATAACAGAGCTGCTTCGAAAATTTGAATAGGAGTGCCGATCCGAAGACCTGTTAGAGCTGATTCGAGGACCTACGAAAGTTGCACTAATCAGGAATTCGAATCAATTGGGTAAACTCTCAAGTTGGCCAACGTAACAAAAGTGTTCAAGCATGGGCGGGCCACTGAGACAGTCCCTGCACGATCTGCTGCAAAAGACACTGGAAGCGTTGCCAGGACCTGGGTCACCTCAGAGACTCAGAGACTCAGAGACAAATCACTACATGCTGCATGCTCTCACATGCTTCGTGTCTCTCAGACGGAATGCAACTCTGAACACGGTGGCCTTTGCAGCGGCTGCAATGCTCAAAGCCACGGAGGGCTGGAGCCCGGCCTACAAAAAAGGCCACAATGCCAGACCAAGCTAAGCAGGCTCAGGTGGCTTCTGTGGCTCAACACCAACTGACCGTGCTGCCCAGGCTAGGGTAGGGTCAATGTAGTGTCAAGATTTTGCAACATTCGCTCCCTCTAAACAAGCACCAACAGGGCAAGCTTCTCTGGATCTCTGTGCTGTTGAATGAATGAATGAATTTTCTGTGCACTTGATACCAGCTCAATCAAGCCGATACGTAAGAACAACTGAACAGCCTTCCATAGCTGAGCGGGGTAAAGCGCTCAATGCTTGCCTCTTCCAACCAGGACACAAGGTAGATTGGAAGATAATTGCAGCTGGTGACCTGAGTGCACGTGCAATCACTGTAAGCACATCCAAACTCTCCCCACGCTCAAAGCTCCTGAGGATCCGCTTCAAGCCCCCAGTAAGAGCCAAAAAACTGCTGCCAAGACCAACGCAGCCAGAACTGCACGACTGGCAAAGGTGCGAAGTCTGCGAAGTGAGGCTGAGGGCCTCTCGAGTCGCTGGTTGACAGATATTTCCGCCCATCGCCCAGCACATGGACTCCAGAAAATCGGTCCCTCCCACCACACCTGGGCGGCTTTTGCTGCTCAGAGTCCTGAGGGCACTAGCAACCAGAGAGGCAACACAATAAGGCACAGGAGGAGTTCGAAGCGCGTGCCGCCGGTAAGCGGATCAGGAGAAGGCAATGTGGCTGCAAGCAACCAGGCAGTAGGATTACAATGATGCACAGTCGGGCATGTGATTCAAAGCAACGCGAAGGCTCTCCTCAATGCTGTCCTCTGAGCTGCGCCCGTGACTGTCGTCGCAACTCTCCCCGCAGCTGTCCTCGAGGCTCTCTGCATTCAAAGTTGAAGCTACAGCTGTCCGCCAGCCTTCTGAATACTACAGGGACTCTGAATCAGAAGCAATACGAAAGGTCCTGCAGGTCTGGAATGATGCCGGCCGCCGTTTGGCATGAGAGATCCTCGTTGCGCTTCCTTGAAGGAAGCGAAAGTAATGAAGGGGAGCGGTGAGCAAAGCAGAACAACTTTCCATCCCAAGGGTCCGTTGGAACTGCGACGTTTCCTTGATGCCACGACGCAGCAGTACCTGACGTTCAAGCTCTAAAAGGAGTGTTCTGCCCAGATCTGCTCCGCATGTTTCTGCGACCGTGCAGCAGAGACGACCCCCAGCGGCGCTGCCAGCAGAAACGGGATGCGCCAGCCCCAGGCCTCAGCCGAAGCGGCTGCTTCCCCTCACGTCACCCAAGGTGCACACCGTTCATACTCCGCTCATCCATGTTCATCCTGTTCTAATCCTGTTCTCGGCCCTTCGCTTGTCTGTCGCCAGGACACCAGCTGAGTCTCGCGAGGGAGCTGATGCACTGCCAAGGACACAGCGTTGGCCAAGAAGAAGGCTAGGGAACCACTGACCTTCAACCAATGGGACGTCAGCAATCCCCAAAACAAGCACCGTACTGAGGAAACTGTGGACAGAGACACCGGACCACCACTAGTCCATGGACGGTTGAGCTTCTGACATTGTTCACGCCAATGGCGGCTGCTAGTGTGTGCTCCCGTCCCTGATGGTCAACATCAAGGGAATGAGTGCGCTACTGCCGGGCCCAAGGCTACCTGCGCTACCTGCACTGCCTGTACTCCCGCCTCCTCACCAAACTCGGACATGTAGGTGTTTACCCCGGCAGACTCCCCGCCTGTAAGGCTGTAGCCCTTGCTGAACTTGTTTCGGCAAAATTGCACCACGAATCACGCCCAGGCACCAGCGGATAAGCCTGTAACAAGCCGCAGGGCGGCCAGTATCCAAGTGATTCCTGGAAGCTGGCAAAGAGGGTTGAGTCGCTCAGATTTGTCGGATCTCCTTCAACTCCCAGAGGGTCCTGGAAGTGAGGGTACTAGGCAGCCCTGCAATGCTGTTGCCACAGCCATGCCCCAAATGGCCAGTTGCCTGAGGAGCTCTCTCACGAAAGTCTACTTTGGCATCATGCACCCAAGCATTTATATCTTCGGGTTGAGATTCAGCGACAATGCGCGACCACATGTGTCGCCGATCCTGGCAAATCGGAGCATCTTGCATCTGGAAATTCTGCACGGCCATCCAAACCCACGCAATGCCACCCGGTCCAGCCAAAGACCAGGCTGCCAAATGGCCGCGCCAAGAAGGGCACCGCGAAAAGGAGCCATGCCTCCAAAAGCACCCACATGCACATTCAGATACTTAATTCACAGGGGAGTCAAGCTACCGCCTGCTGGCCGCTGCCAGAGACAAAGACATCCTTCAAGATGTCCTGCATATATCCAAACACGGTCCAGTCATACCATTCCAGGATGTTGCCCACAATCACAGCCTCGAATTTGGTCAAGGTGCCTCTAGAATGTGATTAGCATTGAGCCAACGCAAAGGCAGAAGTAGCAGAAATACTAAAATCCAGGCAACCAGAGAACTTCGGTACAAAGTCCTCCAATACGCAGGTTTGGGACTTTTTCCGGACCTGCTCTGCAACTCGGAAGTAGGCTGCTACAGCAGAAGTCGTTAGCCCTTCATTGTGGGTTTGACATTTTCTCCCTTAGTCCTGACCCTCCGCCAGTACTCGCGTGGATTGCTCTTTGCAAGCGGGATGTGCGACGGCACTCTTCCATCGACCGCCTTCCTTAAAACGCAGAGAGGTGAGAGAGGCCAGCCTTGCTGGACAGCAGCATTTTACGGCAGAGGGTCCCACAGACGCAACTCTTCCTATGCTCAAGAGTTGCAAAAGCGTGGAGCTATTATGAATGTGAATGCCTGTGACATGAAGCGCAATGGCATGCCTAATCCTCCACGGGAACCCAAATAGAACAACTCAGTTAGTGATAGTGGTCCACGACATCTGCCTATGATGCGGAGCCGCACAGCTTCTTCAATGGCTGCCCCAACACTTTGCGCCGCCATCTCTATCATCACAGTCTGCAAAAACCGCAAATTGCTACATGTGTCTTGGCGATTATGACAAGGCCAAACTTGTCATGATTACCCCATATGAGAGGAAACGGCTGCAAATGGCGAAGATCCTGGCATGGATATCTGCCTTCTCCGACGTCAGCTGAATGGTCATGCAGCATGCATGTACAAATGTTATTGTCAGTCACATCCAGGCCCAGGCAAGAACAACTGCCTACAAAACCTGTGACAGACATGCGGAGAGCAGAGCACAAGGCAAGCTCTCCTGAAGGATCTCCGAGATCGGCCCGACTACCACGGCTCCTTGCAATCAATTGACGGCGGGGCGAATGGCCGCGGGAGGCAGAGATGAAAGTGCTAAGTCCAGTAAGTGCCTGCTGAGCATCGCAATAAGCTTCGCGGGTTCGGGGGCTCTTTGGCCCGGAGGAGCCTGGGAGCTCTAGGAGCAGGGCGCCAGCTCTGCACCAGGTTGCCATCAGGAATACCAGCACCTTCGAAGGCAAAGGCCGCCTGTGCTGGGCTGTACGGGGACAGCAACAAGTGGCCATGATCCTTGAGAAGGCTGGCAGCCACCCAGGCTACTGCATTATTGGTAGGCAATGCATGCTCCAGGCTTTCTTCTCCAATTGTGAAGCCAAAAACAGCCAGCACTGGCTTCACGCCGGTGGCACCATTGCCCAGGGTGCCCTGCAAACCCCCTTCAGCATCCTGTCCCAGCCGCGAGAGCACTGCCAGCGATGCGCCAACAGCTACAACTCCAAGGAAACAGCAGATGCCAAGGGCCACCAACTTCCAGCTGACCTGTCAATCAACATCAAGCCCTGGCACATCTAGGCAAAAACCCTTGCATTATCTCACGTCTTATTCCGCACGTTTGGGCCCAAATGGATCCAGCCCGGCAGAAGAAACAGCAAGCTCGCTGGGCATCCCCGCCTCATCCTCCTCCGGTATTCGGTGGTCCGCTGCTGTCACCCCTGATTCTGGGTGGGATAAAAGGCAGACACGGGCATTTCGGCTCTCGCAACTCTCTCGCACAGCACACATTCAGTTTCTGCCAAGAGGCGCCGTGCTTTGAGCGGGAGCTTCCTATCAAGATGCAGGGCTGAAGTCTAAACAGGCTGAAGAGTCTGGAGCTTGAATACTCTTCACACCACTGTCCTTTTGGCGGGCGGACGAGGGCTGTTAGATACAAGGCCATTCTCCTCCTCGTCGTAGTCTTCAGTTGGAACCTGCAAGGAGAGTATCATCATCTGGCTGACTATTGCCGGTAGCCAACACCTACAGCTTACATCAATGAATCTCCTGTGCAAGTTACCCGCCAAGAAAAAAGCTGCCTACAAGTCAAGATTGAGGCGCCAGCTGACTGGAGGATCATGGCAACTAGGGGTACAGGAAGAGGTTCTCATCCCACTTGCTGGACAACTGTTTGTTTTCATTATTCTGTAGGGTGGGTCGGATTGCAACCTGGCTCGACCTGCAGTGTTGGCAACATGTGGCCTTTACTCTACACAGCTTCGCTTGGAGCCAGTAAGACAGTTGCAGTCAGCCTTGCAGATCATGCCCTCGGCATCAATCCAATGAAATTCGGAGGCTTCAGCCAGCAAAACAGGTGTGAAGGTGTGTGAAGCAACAAAGCTTGCGATGCAAAAAGCAGTCTCTTTTTCTCTGCTCAAGCTTCTGTACACAGCAAACGGCAAGCATATCCAGCCCAAGTGACCAGCTTTTGCCTGCCAAAGTTAAAAGGATCCTTAAAGGTGTTCTAAAACTTTTGCAAAAAGCGTCTGCTACACATGAACCCAAGTTCCTGTCTCAGCACTCTTGGAAACTGCCTCCACGAAAGCCAAACTGGCTATGCCATCAGCAGCCGTGGGAAAATCCACTTTGAGATCAGTGCCACGCTCACGTGCCAACACTGCTGCAGCAAAACTGCGGTAGATGTTAGCGAAGGCTTCCAGGTAACCTTCTGGATGCCCAGGAGGCAAGCGTGAACAAGAACGAGCCTCTTCACACAGGTACGGCTGCCCTCTGTGCAGTGTCTGCACCGGCTGGTCACGAAGGCGCATGGTCAGCACATTAGGCTCCTCCTGCATCCAGTCGAGGCTGCCCTCCGAGCCGTATACCCGCAAGCGTAGGCAGTTCTGCTCGCCTGACGAGGACTGCGAGGCGATCAGCACTCCACGTTGACCACCCTCATAGCGTACTAGAACGTTGAAGTCATCCGGTGTTCGGGGGGCACCTGCTACAAAGCTGGAAACGTCAGCAAAGACCTCCTTAGCTTCCAGGCCTGTAACATACCGAGCAAGGTGCTCTGCATGTGTGCCCACATCAACCATGCTGGAGACGCCGCTTGAAGCGCTCATCGATGGCTTGCCCTCTTCTGGCACCAGCCAACCCTGCGGATACTCAACGACCACCTTGCGCAGTGTTCCGAGGCGTCCTTTTGTTACCAATGACCTAGCCTCCTTGATCATGGCGTAGCCTGCATAGCAGTGGGTCAATGCAAGCAATCCCGAGCCCAGAGCCTCAAGTGCCTGCTTCCCCTCCGCCAGGGTCTCACAGAGCGGCTTATCACAAACTACCGGAAAGCCCTTAGCTGCAAGCAGGCTTATCTGCTCCAAGTGGCATCGATTCGGTGTGCAGATGACCACGAAGTGTGGCTTCAGGTCTCCAAGAGCTGCTTCAGCCTCTGCCAGTTCTGCAGCCGAGCCGTATATGCGGGATTCATTCGTCAAACCCAACTCCAACCCAAAGGCCAGAGATCGCTCGCGGCTGGATGAGAAGCAGCCTGCGACCAGCCTCGCAGTTCCATCCAAAGCCAAGGCCTTCCGGTGTGCTTCACCGATCCACGACCCCTGGCCGCCTCCGATCATGGCATACCTCAGCGTCTGGTGCGGCATGCTGATGCCGTCGACTGCTGGCAGCTTCTAGCGCTCTCGGAGTTAAAGCTTGAGCCCAACGTCTCGGGAAGAGCGCGCAAAGATTTAAATTCAAGCTACTTGTACCAAATTTTTGCCAGTGCTGTGTGAGCCTTTTTGTCGCTACAATTCGTGAATGGTTCCGGGACACCGTTTGTGTCATGGTAAGCTATCCAGCTGCAGCCATTGTCACCTTCAGAGCGCAGGTTTAAGCACTCAGGTCCCTGTGCACCTTCTTGCTGGCCCCGTTTCACATATATTTCCGGAAGATATGCCTGGGCATGTAAGCCCTGACGTGCCTTGACAACGCTCGAGCGTGATGCACTTTAGGACCAGGCCGACTTAGGCAATTCATGCATCTCAGCATAAGGCAGTAAAGCTGAGGTAAGGAATTGAAACGAATCTACTCTGAAAACACACAGCTGACGGTGCGTTTCCTCAAGCACTGCGAATGTGCTGCACGTGCTCTTACCGTTTCAGTGGATGGGCCGGGCGGTTGGGACCGACAGATCCGACAGCTGAGTGAGAACGGTCGCACTTGCTCCCTCTTGTGGATGCAAATGAAAATCTGCCACACGCACTGCCCAAAAGCCTCTTGGGGAGGTAGGGCGATGTCTGAACCTGGTTTGGCTTGCAATACCTCCCCAACCTAGCTATGGGATGCTATGGGTGAAAACACCCCATGGCACGACTTCGACAAAGAACGGATCAGTAGACTGTAGACGTTCAGATCTGGATGTGGGTCCCGTTCGGAAAAGGGCTTCGTGCCTGGGCACCGGCTCGAAAGAGATGACTCCCCAAAGCAAATCAGAGCATCTGCCTATCCTGCCTGGTAGTGCGGGGAAGTGTAGCCAGATCGCACTTGCATCGGAACCTTGCGGACCTGACCAGCTTTCAGATCCTAGAGACGCAGGAAGCCGACAGCGCAAGGAGTCCTGTGATTGCCTTGCACCACCAAGATTGCTGATTCACCATGCTGAGGATGCTGATGCTTACAGCTCATGGCTCGTGGCACTCCTGCTCTAGAAGTTGGGCTGGGCAGCCAATTGGCGCGGATGTCACACAGATTGATACAAAGAAGTACCGCTGTTGATAGCGTGCAAAGTTGTTGTGCTAGAATGTGTTGGCCCGTTCTCAGAACGGTCATGGATCAGCTGCAGCAGGACTTTGATCGATTATCGTGCATTTGGAAGGATGACAACTGTGTGATTGTCACATATTGTCATGGTCCCACTATAGACCTGCTGTTCAAGCGGCGACGTGCCTGCTGCATGTGAGGATGCACTTGCGGATGCATGTGCGAGTGCCCCGGCATCACATGCTGAGCATGCGCTGCCATTGGTGTCCTGGGCTGGGATCACGTGTGAAGCTGCAGCATCATGCGTGCTGAAAATGAAGCTTTCGCAGCTGAGAATGAAGCGGCACGGCAGCACCTGCAAGAAACGCATGGAGCCCGACCCCGCATACATCTCTTTCTTGGATGCATACTGCTGCGATGCAAAACCCACCCTTAAGTCGCAAGCGAGCTCGTTGCAAGTCCCCAATTGAGGCACGCTGGTCAAGATCCCCTTGCATTGTCCTGTTGCCATTTGAACCAACAGCCAGACCAAGCTAATTCAAAGCTCTTGCTTGGACATTCTGGTCCGGCAGGAAGCCAACGAAGTGCCAGCAGCTGCAGGGTGTGTGCCCTGCACGCCGAGGCCCAGAAACGACGAACTCTTCCGCACCTGCCTCAGCAACATGCGGCAAAACTCAACATCGCTTGCAGATCGCTTGCAGGATGATGGAAAGCACTTCAGGACTGTCAAGGTCTTGCTCCGAGCAGCGACACTCTGCTGGCATCGAGCGCGTTGCCTCCAGACTTCGAGAACATCTTCTCTCGACGGTGTGCTTCTGTGTTCTGCGGACCTTGGTTCACAGCCGAGTCTTCTCGGGGTGGTGCGGCCTCAGCTCTAAGCTGTTGAGAGCAGCGAGTTGCTTTGATGCATGCAGCAAGCCAAGGACGCGACTGCAGGTCTGGCCGAATTGCTCCTTGCAAATGCAATGCCAATCCCTCATCAGGCACAAGAGATTCCTGAACTTGGATTCTTACGGAATCGGGCTTGCAACCTGGAACGAAGTCGCGCCTGCACCAGACCATCACAGCTGAGGTGAGGTTTGAACACAGGCAGACAGGATTCTGAATGGCTGAACTGGGACATCTTTGGTCAGAGCCTTGGTTTGCAACTGATCGCTTTCCAGGCTCCTTGCCAGGTATGATCAATGTCACTGGCAGATGACTGCTGACCCTTACCACCAAAGTGCGCAGCCAGAGCTCAGCTTGGCTTCGCCTTTTTCTATGTGCTCGTGCTGGTCTTGTGCAAGGTCAGTCCTCTTTGACGTCAAGGGGACCTGTCATCACCTGAATTCCCTTTGGAGGCGAGCGCGCCTGCAGATCGGCGTGCAAAAGCGAAGCTAGACAGTTGTATCGGCTAGTGCCGCACCCGTGGGTCCATTTCGGATCTCTGCCTTGCAGACTGGAGACATAAAGATAAGAAGGCTTATGAAGATCTGTCTGCCTTTGGAATGGCCTCATCTGCTTCTCGATGGTGCCGACGGGATTCAAGGGCAACGTCACAGGGCTCTGTGGTCGCTTCGGGGACTGACCTGGCTTGCTCAAGTTCTAACAGGGCTTGGTGCGTGCAGATCGCGCCTCGTGTTGCGGTCTCGGCCTGGGACTCTAATGCTCCCAGGGCCCCATTCACAGACGAGACGATGCCCCGCAGCTTCCGGGCCAAGTCCTGCACGGAATCCACAAGGCCCTTGCTGGCCCTGGTTCGCCTCCAAATTTCCCGGTCTTCCAAACCTCGCGTAGCTTCTCAACTGCGCTGAGCTCCCTCTCGGCTCTGCCTTCGTCGCCCTGCAACCTCGGCACGGTGAAGATTAACGGAGTAACACGGAGTGACGGGCATGTCAAGAACGCAAACGTGCAAACAGCACTCATGTAACAGGTGCGTGAGTGAGGCAAGCACTAGGCGAGCTTTCGATGAGAACAGAATTGACGACTGGTGGCAAATCCGTAAACACACAGAGGTATAGTACTTCTTGGGATCACAACTTGCCAACTGGTCTCTTTTGCTTTTGCCTGCCTGATGTTACCTCAGGCAGAACACTGTTCTTTTCAAATGTTTTCGTATGATCCCTGCTTTTGCGCGCAACCCAAATGTGTCTCGCTAGGCTGCATTCTTTCACTTGGTGAAAATTGAACTGCCGTAAGCCTGCAACTAGACTATTCCACGCTTTGGGCCAAGGTGCTTTGCAAGCGCTTGTGGTTGTGGCAACACCGTAGAGCCACCCTGAAAGACTGGACTTGCACCGTGCCGCGAAAAGATCCCAAAACCCCTCGGCCTTTGGGCCCAGCGGTGCTAAACCACTCTCGAGTTGGGAGATTGATCGCTGTAAAGCCTCGTGGACAACACTGATGTTCAATGCTCCTGTACCGCTCAGGGCTCAGGGGTCTCCTGAAGCTGCATGAACGAAGATGACAGCATCCCTTGCCACCTGCACCAGGACAAATGCGCATAGTTTGCTTGGAACGGTCATGGCCTCTTGGCTTCGGCAGAATGTCCAGCTTCCATCGATGCCAGCTTTGCTTCAAAGGCCTGGGCCTGAGCCAGCGCCTCGCACAGGTGCAAAGCTTTCTTGTGCGGCCTCGACCCTCCGGAGCTCGCTGGAGCCTGGCCTCCGTCCGCAGCATCTGCGCAATTGTCTCCACGCGACCTCACAGTTGGCAGGAAAACAGGCCACGGCAAACGGACCAACAGCCCAACAGCTAGGGCGAGATCGCATCGTCTCCAATTCGCGAAGCGGTTTTTTGGCGGAAGCACTTCCAGTGCCACCCCCATGGTCCTCTTCTCCTTAACACAGAGGCTGACTTGTTAGACCATGAGGCTGCAGCTGCACGCACCTTCTCGAGACTCGTGATCTGTATGCTCACTGGCCTGCGAAGCGCAGTCTTGAAGAGGACGTTGCAAAGCTGGCACTGAAAGCCCTTGCCTGGCTGGAGCGGTCCAGCGCTGTGGCCATGGCTGCATCCTCCAGTGTTACCAGATGAAGCGGTGCTAAAGGAAAACTGTTGAAATGTCTGAGCCCAGCAGCAATCTTGTTGGTAAGGACAGCTGACTGCGTAGCCAGAGCCTGGCAATAGCACCAAAGAACGGCGCCTCGCCTCAGCACAGCTGTTGAACGCCTTCTCGATCTGTACACCTGAAATTCACATGCAAAGAACATTAGAAGCGACAACTTCGACAAACTTCCTTCTGGGAAAGTGGCGAGTGCGTTCCAAGTCGGAAACACCACGCTCCTGGCAAGAAAACGGCGGAACACCAAGCTGCTCCAGGCAAGCAAGCAGCCTTGCAGGTCCTGCGACTTCATGCTTTGTAGCAGTTCGGGAAAGCTGTAAATCGCAAGACTTAGGTCTGTCCTCAAAGCGCTGCACCGCGCGCGCGACCCTCCGTGCCACGTCTTCAATGAGATTACCGAGGCTGTCCAAAGCCAGGTCGTACTCCTGCAGCATACTCGGACACGAGGCTGAGCAGTGGCAGAGGTACGCCCACAGGAGCTTCCACAGCAGCTCCTGACGTACGGTCTTAGCTTCCTTCAAGCTGTTTTGTTGCAGGTCCTGAATAGCAGCGGCAAAGGACAAGGCAACAGCCATTCTACAAAAGGTTGGGCACTGCGCCCCACCTACAAGTAGCACGTACCAAGTCCGGGGAATCGCTGAGCCGAATCATCTCAAATTAGAACCGCAAAAGCACGGAGCCAGCTTCGCTGCGTATCTTCCGACCCTGATCACCCTCCAAATCCACCTTTCCTCCCATGATGGAATCAGGTCGCTGGAAGTGGATGCTTCAGATAGTTGCATGATGTTGCATTCAAGCGGGAGCCTCCACCCGGCGCTTCAAAGCTGCAGTCTCCAGTGCATGTTCCTTCTGCTGGCTCTTCAGCCTGGTCAATGCTACACATCAGCGCAAAAGCTGACAAGCGCCAAGGCAGTTGCCTCACGTCCTGGTCTTCGACACGCTTGGCGAGCTCCTGCAGACCCTTCCCTCAGGCAGAGGACTTGCAAACACAGAAGACTCCTGCATAATATCAGTGAGCTCTTGCACCGTCTGCGCTGTCTGATCCTCCTCCAGCAACGCAAATGCAACAAATGCAACGCGACTGTTGGCCCGCGGCTGTGCTTGTCGCCAACTTGTCGCATGCGCAAATTTCCAATGCAGACAAGCCGCCATGTATTTGGCAGCTATGCCAGCTATGCTAGTGAGGCAACCGTTTTCCAAGTATGGCTTGAGCCAAAGGCGGCTGGAACAGAGCATGTTTTGTCCACGTTCTTTGCATTTAAACCGGCCGGTGGCAATCCTGCCTTGGCTCTAACTCTCGAATTCTTTCAAGACCCCTGGGCACAAGGAAGAGAGTCTTGGAGAATTTCTTGCTGATGGACACCAAAGCCCAATTGCTCTGAGCTGTTGCTGATGGTTCTTGTGTTTCCTGTCGGCTGCATTGCCAACCATGAGGACTTCTACTGCTCCTATTCCCTCTGCTAGCGGGATTTCCTGGTACCGCTAATGTTAATCCAAGAAATACAACAAAATAATCATCACCAACAGCTTTAGCATCGCCATCGCCATCGCCATCACCGCTGCTAGTAGGAAGGATGTTCCGCTCCGCACAGTGGGAGAGCACTAAAAGGTCCTGTCCGCCTGTCAGCCAGAAACAAATGGCTGGCTGCATGTAGGCAACTCACCAAGTCTTTTCAATCCATGGCCTTGCTAATGTTGCGTCAAACGAGCTTCTGGTGCCGACATGCAACAGTTTGTACATTGCGTGGCACGATGCTCGTGCAAGCTTTGAAGCAAGTCATTGTGACAACCCTCCTTCACGAGCTTATGGCGCTTGGAGGTTGCAAACGCATGAGTTGCGCGAATTCTATGCAGCAGCAAGCCTGAGAACATGGCCTCCAACAACCCACTAGCAACACATCCTCATGAATCTTGCCACGGTTACTCTTCCTCGCTTCTACGACGACCCCAGTAGTAGCAGTACGAGTAGTACTAGCGGCAGCAGTAGTAGCAGTAGCAGTAGCAGTACTACTGCTACCCACCACCTAACTGTCTGTTATCCGACAATGGATTGATCCGTCACATGGAGACGATTGTCAGGAGCATACGTCCTGCGGCATGATGTCTAAAAACGATACTTTGTGGGCAAGGCATGTTTTTTGCTTGTTTTTGTTTTTGCGATATGCACTTTCTGCAACCTCATCACCTTGCTAGAATTCCATGCTACTAGTGCGCAGGAAGCACAGGGCATCCATGCTGGCACGGATAATGACGTCACAGAGCATCCATGCGGACAAGAGCACCCAGAGAACAGAGCATACATGTTGGCCCAGATACGAAAAATGCCCATGTTCGCAAGAGCGAATTAAAAGGACAGGGCAAGGGCGACGGAGGATTCGGCAATGCCATTTTTGCTTGTTATTGCGCTTTGTGACTTTCCGCAACCTCCCCAACTTGCTAGAATTCCATGTTACTGTCTAGAGCAGCGGAAGCACAGAGGATCCATGTTGGTCTAGATAATGTCCAGCATCCAAGCTGCCGGGAGCGTGTTGTGCAAGCCAGAAGCAAGCGTGTGCTTAGTCATGTCTTCCTTGCAGCGTTCTCAGCGCAGGATCTCGCAGAGTATTTTGAACTTCTGATCTCCTTGCCTTGCGATACAATGCAAGCTGAGCTTGCTTGCACTGGCCTTCTGGCCGAGAGGACTCGCTTCTGGGATCACATCGTCGCATCGAGAGTCTGTGTGGCCGGATAACCTCACGGCCGCTTGTGCCTGCTGAGCGACCAAAATATGTACATTATACATCCCCATCCCTTCGCGCTAAACTAAGTAACCGCTTGATGGCCCCTCATATCATTTCATATCAAACATCATCATCCATGAGTACTTGCGCGCCTGATTTCCACCACCATCACCAACACCAACACCAACACCAGCAGCAGCAGCAGCAGCAGCAGCAGCAGCAGCAGCTGAGAACAACTAAGATTACCTTCACAATCACAGCCACCTAGATCAGCAAACACTTCAGCGGGCCGTCCACCCGGCGGAAACCAGAAAAAACTAAGTTTAACGAACCTAAAGTCACGTCGATGTGAATTTCCAACACATGTTCCAGCACCGAGTCAGCGTCACACCTTGTAGTATTGCCCACACAACATGTTCCAGACGGCGCGCCACCCTTCGTGCTATATGAAACATGTTCTTGCTAAATATGCATCTTCACAAGGAAGAAGCTCATGTCCTTTCTCTTCTTTGAGATCTGGTGGGTTCTGAAGCCGCTCTTCTTTCACTGGTCGCATGTTTCGCATGCTCGCACAAAGACTAAAAGATTGGAAAAAATTGAGTTTTTCGGGGTTTGCTACATCTTCATTTCTGAAGCTGGAGCCTGTTTTGCATCCAGATGAAAAAGAAATTTCATGAAATCCGGTTGGGTGATCTTCATGCTTTCCAACACTTAGCAGAGAAAAATGTTCCAACTGCGCTACTCTTCCATTCCAAATCCTGGTATTAGGCACCGCTCAATACAGCTTTCAACCGGGGCAAGCGAAGCCAAAAGCTCAAAATTCGAACTCCCGTACTGAAGGGAAGCCACTTTCGCACTCTTGCTTTTCAACCTACCAATGGATCTGCTACAAGTGCCAGTATTAGCAATAGTCGTCTTGGTAGAAGCAGCAGCAGTACCAGCACTTGTAGTATTAGAAATAGAAGTAGTCTCAAGTAGTAGCACTTCTACTGCTTCTCCTCCGCCGCTTCCTCCTCCTCCCCTACTCCTACTACTCCTACTACTCCTACTACCCCTACTCCTACTACTTCTTCTACTTATTCTACTGCTTCTTCTTCTACCTCTACCGCTACGACGACGACGACGACGACGACGACGACGACGACGACGACGACGACTACGACGACTACTACCACTAAATAATGCATGAATGTCATTATCACTACAAACGGATACTGCTAGCACAATTGCACTGCATATGTACGGACATGTCCAGTTCGACGCTTTCTCAGGCCCTCTGAATGTGATCGCAGAACTTTGTGCGAACCTGCTTCACCATCTGCTCATGCAACAGACTTCGGGTGACCAGGCTTTGCTTTAAATAATCAGCTGCACGCCGCAAACTCTCTTCTAAGACGTCCAGGTTCTCAAGGTCAGGGTTGCGATGCTTCAGCAGGATCCTGGAAGGTGGCAACATTAGAAGCTGCCCTCAACCTTTGCCTGACCTTCTCGCGGCCCTTATCAAGTTGTGCTACCAGGAGATCGTTATAGAAATCCATGCTAGCCAAGGGTCAGCTCAGAGAACATGGTGGTCAGCTGCTGCGTGGTTTGACCCGTCAAGCCCTCTTCCAAGCTGCGGTTCAAGGCCCGGCCTGCAATTACGATTGGCAGTACGCCCCCATCCATCTTGGGTTGGGCGTTTGAAGGCGAGAATGTCTCTTTGAAGGATTGCAAGCAGTGAGCAGCAAACCGAAACAGACTAGAGCGCCCCAAGTCTCTGAGGAAGAAAAAGGTTTCAGCAGCCACGCCTATGGTCATGTCCAAGCCAGAACAAAGCTTCGGCAACCCTTGGCTTTCACCAACGAGGAGGAACGGCAGGTCTAGGAGACGCTTGGCATCGTGGAGGCCTTGCTGGTAGGGTTCTATAGATGAAAGAGCTTGAATAGCTGGACTTAAGAACCAGAAGCAGCCAAGACGTTGCAATGTGTGCGCCATGGCTCTGAGCTTCACCAAGGCGTTCGAGTCCGAAAGCTTGGACACAAGCAGCCCCGCTAAGGGAAGCATCTCGGACCACGCCTCACGCAGGGCCTCCGGAACAAGAAAGACAAAAGCCGCCATGGTCGACGTCATGGTATGGGATCCCAAGAACTTACACGTCAAGCCAGTCTCTATTGAAGTTCTCCAAGAAGCACAAAATGCGGCTTGAGAAAGAAGCTATTTAAAAAAGATTAGGATGGTTTGAAAGCCTTGTCCGCTTTGACTTCGGACTGTACCAGTTGGCCATAAGCCTCTCGGACTGGCCAGAACTCAGTCGCGCAGGCCAAGTAATCCTGCAGCAAGTTGAGAGGCCTTTTGGAATGTGGTTTAAGATTCAGACGGGATCTCAGAACAGCAGGAAAGCAAAAACCACGTGCACCACCAAAACCAAAGGGCAAAACGCTTTTCCACGGTGTCACGGAATTTTCAGCATGCTCCACAACAGGCATACTGCACGCACTGTGATGAGGCTTTCATGAGTTCAGCCCCGAACTCAGCACTGGTCCTGCAGGATCTTTGCTGAGGACATGTAAGTGGACGAGTAGCTTTTGGCCTCACGTGGCACTAACACACAGTCACAGCTGGTCCTACCAGTGAGGTGGCCCTGCGATGGATGCGGCCCTTCGAAGCTTGTCTCTTGCGGTTTGGCTCAACCATTTTGCGTATCTGTTTGGGGTTCCTAGCCAGAGCAGTTCAAGCCAAGAGACTCAAGTGCCCGTTGAGGGGTCAACATTTCTTCACTCATCTTGAAGTAAAGTGTGCGATCACATAAGCTGGACCAATACCTGTGTGAACCACAACTCAGAATTGTCTTTATGCAATGTGACTAATATGGTAACGGTTTCCTTTATGAAGGAACAAGATTGGGCAAAGAAAATGGACATCCCTCAACAAAAATACATATGTGGGCCAATGGCCCCAGAAGCGAAAAGTGCTTGTCTGATCCTTCTGTCTGAAGACGCTGGAGATTCGGGTCCAAGATTTCGAGTGACCGACAATGACTTTGTGGATGCTACTGTCTAAATCCAAGTACCCGATTCAGACGGAAGCATCCAGCTAGTCCAAAGCAATCCAAACACATGACACAGTTCGCGTGAATAATTCTTCGTGGTATGGATCTGTGGCAGGATCTGAGGTTTGATTCCGGCACCTTCTCCAAGTACTTGTCGAAAGCAGCGCGTAAGGCCCACCAGGTTGAGTCCTTCCCCAAATTGGTGCAAACTTCTGGCTGCAGACCTAGCCTTCTGCTCGCAGGACCCCACATACTGCTCTCCCCAACAGTCAGCAATGCAGGCTTCAGGCTTTGAGGATTTTAGAGAGTGTGAGGCATTTGACGGCTTCTTTGCGCATTAGCCGGAGACAAGCACTCTGAGGTCAAGACCAATTGAAGAAGGACTTGCCAAACTCCATCTGCTCCCTCTTCCAGGCCTCCTGGCTGACTCCCTCTCCTATTGCTTTCAGAACCGCAGGCTCAATTTCTCTGAAGCTGATGGCTTCGGAGATTTGAGACAAGGCTTACAAGGATCTGGCACGGCCAGCAGCAAATCAGGCAAGGGCACGGAGAAGCAACTATAGTGGACAGTCCAGTTCAGGGATCAGGAATACTGATTCGGAGATTACAAGCGTGCATCAAGACAACAAGGGTGCACGCAGAGGAGCCATTATGTTACTTGTGTATTCTTGCTTGCTGTCCTACCACTACAGTCGGAAACAGTCGAAGCCCAAACCAGCATGCCATCAAAGCTTCGAAGTCCAACAATCACCAGGAAGCAATCTGAGAGATGCCCTTCAGAGGATAGCTCAATGATTCCTACCTGTTGTGCTCCAGAGTATCTCCTGCTTCCAGCAGCAGCTGAGTGCTTTGCGCCTGCGCAGCAGACACCAGGCGATGCTGGCGCTGCCTGGAAAAGCCATTGAAAGATCAACGAAAGGTCCACACACCAGCAGATATTTTGGGAACAGAGCTTTGGGGTGTGGCTTACAGACTGCGGAAACTTCAGATCTGTTCCTCCCAAGGTTAAAATGTTTTTGGCATTGAGTCTTCCCCAGAGTCCATGCACTTCCAGAAAATCCGAAGATGCTTCAGAATCCGAATCTGAAGCTGGTGAATCCTTTTTTTTTCGGCTTCCTGTGCTTGTCCGGCAGGAAGCATTTACGGCACTCTCACTCATGGCACGTGGATGTGTTCAGCATTTACAACTTTAAGCACATGTCACCCTTGCCGCGAATCCCGAGCGCATCGAATGCCATTTTCGCATGCTCAGCACACTTTGGCTACCTTTCAATATGACCAACATGAAATCAGCAGGCCTCACATTCCTTGCAGGTTTTCTACAACATCTGCTCGCTAGCACTAGTACCAGTACGAGCACGCGTCCTTGTACCAGTGGTACTAGCCCTCTAGCACTGCTAATACTAATAATGATAGCAATCTCAATAATCAGTAGCAATGTCCTGGCGAGCGAGCCGTGATGTGAATACACACCCAGCAGGTGACTCCTGTCAAATAGAAAAATATCTCCATGCATTCTCGATTAGGGGCTTGTGGGCTTTTGCGAGCGTGCGAAAATGAAGCCATGCCGCATGGCTGGCACCTTTCTCATGTCCGCTATCATGAGGGGAATGAGACTTGGAGTCGAGGGCTCCAGTACCAAGCTGCTGGCTCTACCAGAAGTACCTTTGTGTGGTTCAATCTCCTGCAAGACAAGCTGTGGAATACTCCAGTAAGCCCAGCAAAAGCTCTTCGGATCCTGATGAGGACTGAAACTGTGGGCTCTACGACTCATCCAAAGTCCTGCTGCGCGCCAGCTCCTGCATCCCGGCTGCAGCCCTGCCGACGTTGGCTGCCACAGCTGCACTGGCACTGAGGGTGGTGCTCCGGGTGACCTGGGCTTTCTCAATTCCCGGCATCTCTAGTGACATCATAATCCATCAGCACGAGCATGCTTGACCGATTACCCGAAGTTGTACCTTCTCGGTCGCTTTTGGGGTCTGTCTGTACAAAAAAATTCTACTATTTGAAATTCGCAGGGGCCCTGCCTGTTTCAAGAAATGCCCACCTAATCATCAAAGACGCGGCCAGAATCACATCAACCACAGGAACAGGAACCAGCATGTGACATCTTCCTAGCATCCAAACGTAGCCACCTGCATCCACCTGGCCCAAGGAGCGTGAAACATGGCAGCGTGCAGCTGCTCCACGTCTTCAGCCACCTCCTGGGCATTGGAGCGGTTGCGGAGATCGCGTAGGAATCCTGAGTGCGGGTAACCGAAACAAGACGTGCAAAAGTAATGTAACCTGGAATCTGAAGTACTACTGTAGTGGATTGTAGTGGTGTAGTGCAAAGGGAGCAGCGCTCAAGCAGACGCTCCGAGGCCGCCAGGCCAGCTTGAGTGAGCGGGACCGTTTCAGTGAGGCGTTGCACTCCGAGTAGTTTGGACATGATGGCAGACTTCACCTCGGCAGTCTTGTGGTCGTCAATTTGGGGATATTTGGAGCTATCTGGCCTCGAGCACTATCAAGCTACAGCACTTGCTGTTCACGTTGATTCTCGACACTGGCGACCCTCCTTTAATGTCATTGGCAGCCACGTCGCGTCCTGACCGCTCCGAGCTTTTTCAACTTTCTCGCCTTGCTCAGGCTCGTGCTGCCCATCCACCTTGTCTGTGACAAGGCCGGTGTAGTAATCCAGGAGACGCTCGAAGTTTGTGTCAAGGACGCTGACTGCCTGCGTTACATGTTCAGTGCAGCTCTACCGGGATAATTGTTGTCCATTGATTTTCCTCTTCAGCCATTCGCAACTTTGTTGTGTATCATCTAAGCACTAAAACATCTGCTGCTCTTGTTTCGGCCTCCTGCAAGGATGCCAGAATCGCCTGGTCTCCGTTGACGACTGCCTCCTTGACGCAGTGCAGGTCGCACCAAATCCGCGCCAGAGCAGCATGGTCACCGCTGCAGTCTGTAAAGCCCTCCTTCCATTGGGACGCTTTGTAACAAGTTACATAGGCTGTGTAAGATTGTGTAAGTACGTTACGTAAATCACAGGCCAACTGCAAATCCTTCGCTTTGTTGCTTTTGTAGCTGTCCAAGGCAGCCTTGTAGATGTCCAGGGCTGAGTCTGTCGTGGCCTGTATCGCACCCTTGCATACCCCTGCAAACTTGTCCACAGGCCCCACGCCAAATGGTGCCAAGGCTGCATCTGGAACGGCAAGACAGGGAATGCTCGCGAGGTCTGATGTGGTTTTAAGACCACTGGTCCACTGGTTGTTGGTGTCCACCTCAGCTACGCATTGAGCTTCAGACTCATGCATAACATGAACAAGTACTGGATTTCGTGTCACGTGTTTGGGGCACCCTCCCAATCGTTTTAAGGGCATGTGGATTCACGGGCCTCAGGTGATCACAAGGTGCAGCTTCCAGGTTTGGTGCCCTCTGCTTCTTTGCGGAGCTTAAGGGAATCTATGATTGCCAGCTTGCGTTTGCAGGGTTAGGGATCGGGGGCGCGCGCCAACTGAAACTACTGAGCCCTGCAACTGCAAGACCCTCAAACACAAAGCAGCAAAGTGCCTGGTTCTCCAGAACTTTGGCTCTTTCCTGTTCCCGCTTCCAGCAGCCTGCGATGTTGTTGTAGCTGAACCCAGCACCACCTAAGTCAGGACAGGATATGGGTGTCAACACTGAGGCCTGTCTGCAAAACATCTCCAAATAGGATCGTTCGCTCACGGTCCACCCCGAGGTGGACATGCTTTGGACTTCCGGTTGAAAATTCAGGCGTGTTGCACTTCACACCTGAGTGGTTTTGCCCTGCTGGTTAGCTTGCTGGACTACACTCTGGATAATGACGCTTGCATTTTCTGTAGCAAGCAGAAAGTCACAGACTTTGTGCAAAAGCATGCGAATCAGCCCCAAATAGATCAAAGAACGCACATGCTTGAAATCGGATGAAATCGGGTTTCTAGACATTGCAACTATTGAGGGCTTAGGCTGGCATCTAAGTGCTGCTTCATATCAGTGCTATGCTGTGCGGCTTCTTGGGATTTGCGGGCAACAGGAAAGACAAAAAAAAACAAAAGAAAAAAAGGTGCAAAAAATGTTGGTGCTACCAAGCCCACAAAGCAGCTGTGACTGAAAAGAAAATGGCCATTCAACACAAAACCGAATTTGGCACTCAGCGGAACTCCAACAAACTTCATTGCTACAATTGAGCTCTTCTAAGGAAACGTTCTGCCGTTGGGCTCGCCTCGTCATGCCTCGTGTATGTGTGCTGCATGGCCTCGAAAATCAGAAGACGGGCTTCAACTTGAAATCGCGCACACCATGTCAGCATACTTCTGGGCATTGGTGTCAGTGACCAAATCGAGGCAATGGTGGATCAAAGAAAAAGGGTGTGGATGGTGGGAATTACGATTGTGTTTTTGGCCAAGGCACCCTGGCCGTTGAAGATGTCTGACCCTGTGCTGCCCCACCAGTTCGCATAGCCTTGAGGGCTGAATGATGGCATACCACTGCTGGAGCCAAGTTTGTAATAGTTGTAGCTTGCAGCCTTCTGGCCTGGCAGAGCTTGGGAAGATCTCGCTTGAATAACTAATACGTCCTTCCCTGCAACCTTCTCTTTGAATTGTTGCCTGAGCATGGGAAGCTACCAAACTATCTTGAGGGTGCATGAGTAAGCCTTGACAGCCACTGCGGTCTCTGCAGGAGAGCAAGCAACGTACAGCAAGCTGCCTGTATGAGATGCGCAACAGCAATTCATTGCTAGCATGAGCACGGTATAAGAAAGGCTAAGCACACGTGCAGAAAGATACTCGGAACAGACAAGGACGGGTACCAGACGATAGAAGGTCAGAGCCAGAGCAGATTTAAGAAGATAATGAGAATAGATACATCGAAATAGGAAGAAAAAGGTTGCAGGGGTATGAGTGCGTTGGTTTGGAGCTACTTTGAGGCTTGCAGACTGAAACAGCTAAACTCAAGTGTGATGCATGAAGGACCCGAACCGTAGTACAGTAGTAATTTTCAAGCACTTCAAGCTTTGCATCTGTGCATACCCATGGTCGCCTTGAATCTGAAAATCTTTACTGCCAGCCCTATGCATTTTCTGCTATGCGACAATCCAAGAAGATCTAAAAAGTTAGCTCGTAGCTACATTGCCCATTTAAAGTGTGCCTGTGACGTAGTAGCAGGGGTTCTCTGGATTGAGCGTCTTCCCAACTGAGTCCCAGTTCGGGACTGGCTCCTTGCACTCCACGGGCACCGTCGGCTTTACAGCATGGAACTTCACGAGCTGAGGCTTCGCTCGGCGCCCTTTGCTTGAAGTCCCTGCAAGAAGCTCAGGAGAAGCTCACTTGCAATGTTACTGATGGATTTCAAGCATCTTTTGATTCTCGGCCTGAGGTCAACACAGTTTCTCCGAACTGCCCATCAAAGACCGTGACCTGACATGGCTGTGTCTCGGTGTGTTTCCCGTACTACCAGCATTAAGCGAAACCTTTCACCCGGCAGAGACAACCAGGCAGCGCCAGAACAGAAAAGCAACAACCGGCACCAACCAAGGCCATGACTGCAACAGCCTCCCATTGTTGTAGCGTCGCTTTTCCTTGGTCCCAAAGTTCCGCCCAGAGATTCGGCCTGTTCCCGTCTTCACTGAAGGTGGGCTCTTCAGCCTCGCTGTCGACGCAACCTACATGCCCAGTGCCATTGAACAAGCACCACTGTCCAGATGAAAGATTGAAGAAGAGGTTGCCGTTGAGCTCTTCTCCTGTTGACCGGAAGGAGCTTTGCTGCCTGTACTGGAGCCTCCCGCTTGTGTCCCGCAGGCTTGGGCAGTACATACCCTCCCACAGCTGCAGCCGCTTCGTGTGGTTTGCAGCTCCACGAGGCAGGCTCAGTACCTCAGCAACAAAACGAGAAAAGAGGTATAGAAAAGCGAAGCTTCAGCTTCAGCCATGGTGCCAAAGAAGCTGCAAAGCAGCACCTTAGCTCTCACATGCTCTCACATGCTCTCACGTTCCGAGCAAAGTTGCTTCCTTTCGCATCTCTGAGGTCCAGGCCTTGGCTGAAGGCTCCAGCCGTTTTGGCCTGACTTCAGTTCGTGTCTGACGTGTTTCGTGCTGCGTAAAACTTTCCTTTGACAGGCCTTGCTTGATGCTCAGAGACTGGAGGGCGGTCTTCTCTGGGCATTGTACTTCCAGGCCATCTGTGCTGAGGGCAACATTCTGGCAGGATCCCAGGGCGGTGGCTTCCACACAAACGTACTTAAAGGTCTCTGAAGCCATATAAGAGAAGGAACTCAGCAACATTCCTTCTGGACACCTCAGATGCCACTGGCCTGATTGCAAACTGCAGCTGCTCTCATGGCCGCCCTTGATTGGGGTGGAACTGCAGCTGTGATTTGCTGAGAAGCTTCCCAACAAGCTGACGGAGGATATAGCCCCTCCCTGGCAGGCAGTACTTACTTGACATCGTGGCCAGTTGTCTGAGGTGCAGGTGCTGGACGTGCTGAAATTAATTTTCAATTCCAGCCATGGCTGCAACACCTCTCTCAGCATTTGCACGCTGAAGGTCTGGTTTCGAGACATAGGCTCCACGCACTTGCCGCCACGCAATGACAGCGACCCCCGCAGCGTGCTTTCGTCTTTCACCACTTCCAGACAATGGTCAGACCTCGCAAAGCTCAGCTGGTAAGTATTGTAGTCCACACTGTTCGGCGGCTGCGCAGTTAAGAAGGAATCATGATTGTAAACACACATTGCATTGTTCTTCGACTTCCTGTTTCGGATCTGGAGTAAGCTAGTGTCAACCTCAGAAATGTCTGGCTGTCCCTCTGAAGAAGTGCTGCTGCACGGCTTGTCCAACTCACTGGGGAACCATTCTGGGCAGCGGCCCTCAGGCAACTTCCCAAGCACTAAGTATGGCTCTGCATAATCCTTTTCGCGCCAGATGCAAACTGGATCGGAAGGGGCAACCGGTGCGGCGCACAGGTAATGGTGGACAGCATCGAGCGGGCAACCCTGTAGATTCACAACTCTGACCAGGAGGCTGGCCCAGCATCCGCCATCATAGGCTTGGTAAACTGCGCACTGATCTGCACGGCTGACTGTCGCCATCGGCACTGCGTTGTCGACAACAATCGTCATGGGAACTTGATTGTCGCTAAGGACCTGCATGACGACACTGGGGCTGAAGTAGAGCTCCTGCGACAAGATCGTTTGATGCTTGTGCTACTGAAGGGGCTAGCAGGCTGTCAACATGAATGTCCTGGCGGTGTTGTGACTGGTAAGCCAAGTACACATGCTGCACCAGCTGGATGCAAGCCCCACACGCAAACTCACTCAGTGTTCCGCTGGGACCAAACCAGCTACCTGCAGCGCATGACGCTGTGTATTCACCCTCAGCTTTACCTGGTAACGTGGCTGGCGTGACAGGAGCATATTGCTCTGCCCAGCACTTGATGCGCAGCAGCTGGCCTGATGGAAAGGTGGAGGGAAGCGGACGCCTGTGCTTCCAGCTATCATTTCCATCCTCCAGCACGGCATACTCACAGCGGTAACATTTCTGCACTGGCCCGCCAAGCATCAGTAGCCAGTCGCACTGCTTTGCCAGCTCCACATATGGACAGCCACCATGCGGCGGCTGTGGTTCCCCTGTCTCAGCTCCAAGGAAGTCGCGGCGCACACGCTCCCCGAAGCATTTCTCAGGGTCTGCCCGGTAGCAATACTTCTGTCCGAGTGAAGGCGCAGCCATCAGTGTACCCTGCACCAAGGCACGAGGTCAACAGTTTTTTGTGAAAGCTGTTGTCAGGGGATAGGTTGCTGCAACCTGGGTTTCCTTCACTCGCTTAATACTCAATCGCTTAAGCGCCTCGGCCGGAAAATCAGAAGTTGGACTGGGACCTGCCCCTACTGGCTCAAGCCCTGAAAAGTTGACAGATCCATTCGATGTGTGGGGCAACTGGGGCGAAAATGATAAAACAATTGAAAGTGTTTGTCCACTGCCTGGGCATTCTCCAGCTGCACCAGAACAGCACAATTGCTGTAGAGTCTACACTGCTTACCTCCATGCAGACTCCCGGCCCAAAAGAAGCTGCACTTCTCCGCTTCGCACTTGGCTTCACAGGAGCTCAGGTCAGATGAGCCGTACTGGATGGCCTGCAGAAACTTTTGCGGGCACATGGCTCCACCCTGCAGGATTTGCACCGAAAGTGGCGTGAAGATGTTGTAGCTGCCAGGCGGCACTTGCTTCAAACTCTGGCTTGCAACCGGCGCAGAGCTCCAAGACTCCGGGAAGCAATCGCATGGGTGCAAGCTGAAGTCGTCTACAACCGAGGTGGTCGGATCGTCGATAAGGATCGCCTCCTCAGAGCTGGACACGAGGGTATCTTTGTGGTCCACGGAAAGGTTCAGGCCGCTGAGGCCGCAGTTTTGACTCTCAAGGGACAACTGGAGGCCCTGGCCGAGGCCGATGCTAGAATTGCTTAACAGAGAAACCTGGAGACTTTGGCGCCCTGCGTCAAAGACGCCGGTGACCAGAGGGCCGCTTGCCAGTGAGAGGCACGCCAGCTGGTGGCCGTAAAGCTCCACGGTGCGGGCTGTGAGGTTGTTGAAATCCCAGGACTGATTGGGCGCCGTGAGGATTAAGGACCTGAGTGCCGGTTGAGCTTGGAAGCCACGGATAAAGCATTAGCCGGCTTTATTCTAACTCTCCAAGGCAAACTCGCCCAAACGTTTTAGATCTACCTGCTTTCTAAGGCTTCCCGACATGGGTTCTGCATTACAGCCTTCGGCATCTTGTCGCCAGGTTCAACGTTAGTAGTAAGGATTCGATGGCGACGATAGAGATGAACACTGTGATAACCTGAAGAAGAATAGCAAGAACAAGTCTACGGCTCAACACGATGGGCATCTGCAAAGTTGCAATCGCCGGGCCAATCCTAGACAAGGCTGCACTGGAAGAGTCCCCGTACGCATGAGGACGACATTCGCAACAAGCAGCAGCACGATCGTTCAACATGACAGCGCTACCAGCATCAGAACAAAGAAGCTCTCACATAACAAAAAACACGACCAATGAATGATTATGCTGACATAGACCCGCAAGGCTGGTAGAGCTGACACACGAAGGGCGCACAAAAACAAATAGGCCTCAGAGAGTACAAAGTGCAAGCCTGGTGTTAACCTGGGGCAAGGGTGTCGGGAAAGAAAGACAGGCCATCACAACAGAAGCAATGATGCAAACACTGACCGGCACTAAGAAATGTTCAACATCTCACCTCATGGACGACAGTCACAGGTGATGGCAAGGGGATCGCGATTTCTCAGACCCAGAAGCAAGCACACACATACACAGTCGCACACAACTCCCATCCCCATTCAGCAACCCGCCAAAGCCGCCGTTAATCACCAACAAACCCAATCAACATCCTTGCACCCCTGCTCAACAACCGCGCGTTTCTTTCTTCTTCAACTGGAGCTGTTGCTGTCAGCGTGAGCTGGCTAGCGAAACCCATGGCTGGCAACATTAATCTAGGCCCTCTTGCCATGTGAGAGGTGACCGTTTCAGGCAAAATCTCGCGGCAAAGCTCAAGACCATGCAGAACAGAAAGCCAAATATCAAAGAATCTGTGGGCTATGAAGCTGCTGCCCGAAGCCTTTCCCTTCCTGCCAAACGATGGCAATAAATATAACTGAAATACACATCCCACCTCGAGCGTATTGAGTTTGACTGACTCAAGTTGGCGTAGACTTCAGTGCCACTGACGACTTGAAGACTCTGAGGGCCTGACCCTGTACTGCATGGAGACCCTTGTAAACCCTCCACTGCCTCCGCCGGCTGCAGGTAAAAGGAAGCTTCTTCGGTTAGGCCAGTCTTGTGGTAGACATAGCCCGTTTTCTGGCCAGTTTCTGGGTTCAGCGATAGGGAGAGCGGGCAGTAGACGCCAGCGTACAGCCAGACTGGGTCAGTGCCTGAGAAGACCAAACAACTGCTCCCCTGGCTGCAGTTGGCAATCTTTTCAATTATGACATACCCCTGTCCCTCATCATACGGATCGCAGCCCACGGCTGCCCCCCAGCCGCATGGCGCCACGAAAGCACACTCCAAATTTCCAATGTAGTAGAAGTACAAAGCACAATTCGGAGCTCTGCGGCACGCCGTGCGGCACTGGGCTTGTGACTGGACGTCGAAAATTGACTCTTCAGGCCTGTACCACAATGTGTCCCCCCACGCCACCGGCTTCCAACAAACGTCGTCCTCTACACGGATGGTGATCTGGCCTTTGACAGGCACTACAGCTTCACCCACTTGCCACTCATAGTGGCCCCAGATGGTGCATGCGAAGTCGATGTGTGCCCGCTGCTGCTTGTCTTGGAGCTCGTCAAAGATGTTGGAGAGGTTTGACTCCGGCGCCACAATGAGGGTGCCATCCGAGAGGTCCAGCGAGAAGAGGCTGTAGCCGTTCACCGAAGCCTGTCCCGTCCGCACGTCAAAGGAGACCTGCAGTGAGTCTCCTGGTACACGTCAGGCTGTCAGGCTGTTAGGCTGTTAGGCTGTGGGTTTCATGGAAACAAGCTGTGCAGAGTGGCCAAGGCACCAGCACTGCCATCGCAGGTGGCAGAGAACCGGGAGGGCGGCTCTTTGTTGCTTCCGCTGGCGCTATCACGGGCTGTGAGGGCAGGGGCAGTCCGTCCCACCGTTGCGGACCTTCAGCAGACATAGTGCTGGAGGGTAGCCCAATGTACAAGCTGCTTCTGATTAAAACGCAGCGGCACTGTCAAGAGCCCAAAAGAGATCCCGGTCCACAGCTCAGGCGCAATCACGAGCACCTTTCACCCAAGCTCAGCAGTGTGCTTAGAGAGCATCATTTACATTGAAACCGCATCTTCTGTGTGACAGTAAGTGGCTGAGTCGCATCAGCAGGCCAACAAGCGCTTGCACCATCAGATTCTAACTCACTGCTTCGATCGTGTAGTCGTATGCAAGTATTGCTACCCAATTCGTTGGTGGGCACATAAACTGTTGCGGCATGAGGGGCCGGAATCTTGCTGAGGGAAAGCTGCTTGTATGGGGGCCGGGCAGTAGTTTGTTCTAATCTTCGTCTTCGTGTGTCGTCGTGCGTTGTCATTCCGGTCGCCGTCACCAAAACAAAAAGGAGGAGGAGTTCCGCATAGTGTCCCCACAAGAGCTTGCGAGTAAACCCTGAATCCCGGCCTGCGTGGTCAAGGCCTCCCATCCATCTGAGGTCAGAGCAGAGACCTATCCACAGTAGCAGGGCTCATCATGCATTTGGCACAGGTGCGGGGAAGGAAACCTTGCAGAGTGTTCGCGACGAACTCCCCCACAGCGTGATCAAAGAGAATGTGAGTGGCTCAAGCGGAAAGCGCTCATGACGGGGTAGTGCATGGAGTCTCATGCATGCATACGGGCCTGACAGCGGATCTTTGGTACTTGTGGCTTCGTGGAATAATATGCTCTGTAAACAACTTGCACTTGGAGATCAAGCAGCAAACTGGTTTGGAGCTTGCGAGTAATAATATCATGGGGTACTAGTACCTCCATGATGTATGCAGATTTTGTGTATGACTCTCACATTTAGCTTTGTGGTCTAATTCACGCCTGTTTCCCACCAGGCCTGGCACAAGCCTCCTGGGGCTGCGGGGAGTCCAGACAAAGGAAGGCCCGTGACGCCAGCACCCTTCCGCCAGGGATCGTTCGCTCTACCTCTAGTCGCCTCTCATTCCAAGACCCTGTAGCCCCAACAATCTAACCTTATCTGCAGGCACTGAATATGGGGCAGCTGTACTCAGTTCCGAACATGATTGTGACCAGTCTGCTTGATTCTACTGCATTGCTACTGTACAACTGCTGATGACGCACATTTCCAAAGTTTGAATTCAGGCCTTAGAAGGATGTGCTCCCAGATGTGTGGATGGGAGAGGTGCAGTCAGAGTTTCTTCTATCCTGCTTTACTCCAGATTCATGTCTGGGGGTGTTTAACTGTCTGAACACGCAGACAGCCCACGGACTTGGAATACAAGCATCGCTGACTTGGACTTGGTCTGCATAAATGTGTTTAGAGCAACGTGCGGCTCCTCAGAAACACGGAAACACTGGAGCTACGGCCTGCAGTGTCTCGGAGGCGTTGGCCTTCGCGCGGATGTCAAGGCCGCTCGCAAACTCCTGGATGAACTGCAGGCTCGATATTGCAAAAAACAGAAAAATGTCCCAATGATAAAAGCAGGGGCATTCAGAGGGATCTTGCAACGTATTCGATAAATGGTGTGAGGGAGGAAGATCTAGGGGACGGCAAGCTTGTAATTGACACCATCACACCAACCACCCTTCTTTGCTTCTCCCAAGACTGAAACTTGCCCTGCTGCAAACTTAAGCGTTGCGCCCATGCCGCTATCTGCTACTACCCCTGTTGCTGCAAATATCTTTTCCGACGTTGATTGTGATCATGGTGCATACCTCTTATCATAGTCACGGAATCAATGCAGGGCTGCTCCAGGAGTCTCTGCACCGTGTCCGGTACACAGCGCAAACGCGGCGTCCAGCTTGTCAACGGGGTCCTCAGCTATGGGTCTTGCTGACTTGTACGGGTTGGAGGCTGTGAGCTAGGAAGGCGTGCATGAAACTGGAACCTCCTGACGACCCAGCCCCAGTAGACGCTAACCCTCCACGCTGCAACCCAACAAACCCTATTTGCTCCCGCGGCCTGCCATACCTTGCTGAGAAGTTCCGGCCCTGTGGTGGGACCACCAGCACGGAGCTGCTGTAGGCCAAGAGCGAACCTGACCAAAGTCTGCAGCAGAGCAGCCCATGCTGTATATTTTTCAGTCGTCAGGCACCCCACTGCAAGAATGCTAAACATATCTAAGCATGATAATGCCGGGGTGAAGCAACCACCTGGACAGCCCCCCTCTCCTCACTCCACTCTCTGACCCACCCACATGAGGGGCTGAGTGATCGAGGTAAAGAAAAATGATACAGAGGATGCGGGCCCACCCCAAGATCATCGGCAGCATGCAGTTGCCATTCTTAACTATCATCTCTGCCAAGCGCATACCTCAAACTCACGCACTAATCAAATGGGCACATACTACTACTCTACGCCAGCTGTGTGCCCCACTCCAAAACGACCGCAACCACACGAACAGCAACTGCGATCATTATCAGCACTAGTTAAGTGATTCTAAGGTTACCCTGAACCCCCCAATTTGCGCACGCCTGAATTCGTTCTCGTTAGTCCAAGCCTCGCCCCATACGTCCAAGGGTGTGAATAATTCTAATTCAATTTCTTTCATCGCCCCAGTAGTCCAAGCTTCGCCCCAGTAGACCACGGCTCGTGGGTTGGGTTAATAAGGTTAGGAGCATAGGCCTCTATTGCAGGCATTCTGGACCTTCAGGCCTTTTAGGGGGATTCTAGGGACCCGAAAACCCGAAGGGTACATATAGGTAGGGTATATAGCAAGTATACGAAGACCCCCGTGGTTCCAAACTTGAACTGGAAACAAGGTGCAGAAGAGTTTTGCCCGGAAGATGGTGAGATGCAATTCGCTCAAACACCCTTTCCTTCAGACAACTGGCCTGCGATCTGCAAAGGCGCAGAAGCGTTGAAGCCGTCCTGCACAATAGCTGACAATAAGTGGGGGAAAGGACTGCAAACCCTGAATTGGACTGCAACGAAGTCTGGGTACCTCTACCAGAGAACCTGCTCTGGTTTCCACTGCAATACCTGTCCTGACAGACCTGTAACGCGTGAATGGCAGGCCTGGTGGGCCGTGACAGTGCACTTTGCGTGGAAGCTCCTCAGCAGCCAAAGGAAGAGTCATAAATTTTTGATGCAGGACACTTCTCCCACCACCAAGACACTGCTGGAGGGCATGGCCACAGCCCACAGTCTCACAACCTTCGACCTTGCAGCTGCGGATTCAAAGTGAAACGTAAGATCTCCAAGGCCCTGGCCAGCTTAAGCGCACCCGACAGGCCATCAAGAGTCCTTTGGGTTGTTGAAATTCGGGCAAAGTCGGGATGCGGTCCACTTCTTGGGTGTTTCGGTTTGGGGCAGGCTGCAGCACAAGAAAATATTCCCAAGCATGCATGCCATAGGTCAAATTGTACTTGAGAAGCGGGCAATTGCCATCCACCGAATAGCTGGTGCCCGTCCGCGGCAAGGGGTACCCAATCACCTTGCCTGCCGACGACTCTAGATCCATCATGAATAATTCATCGCTCAGGAAAGGTGGCTGAACAGTAGTAACCATGCAAGCTTTATAGAAACTATCCGCAAGATGCTGGCCTCCAGACACCAAAGATTCCGCGTAGTAGCCGAACGCTGTGGCCGTTCGCAATCCGCCACCACATTTGCAGCAACCAGCTCTGCTGGAAAGGCCGTTGAAACCTCAACGGCCGCTCATTCTGAATTTGAAAACGGTGCCTTTGAAGAATGAAGACGCCTTCGGCAGAACCGTTTGGCAAACAACTACATGGTTGTTTGTGACCGTGGGTCCAGCTATTGCGTCCGGGGTCAAAAAACAATTCTATTCCGTGATTGGACTTGTTGTCGGGCTTTGAAGATGCAAGTGGCGTTTGGGATTTTTTTTGCCTCTTCCAAATTCGCAGTGCCTGGCCTGAAGCCTTGAACTCCAATTACCACACGCGCTGGAAACAAAATTCAAAACCTCCCAGTCCCAAGCCCCCTTACATGCCGGATTTGCTAAGGCCGCTGCGTGTGTTGCTGCACTCCGAAGTCTGCAATGCAAAACAATTCCTGCCGTTTGGGTCAACCCACGCCGGGATATCCATGCCTGCGCGTGCCAAAACTGCCGAATCCAGTGTGCGCAAACGCGATTAAATTTTGCAAACAAAGCGAGAAGAGCTTTGAAAATTCAAATGAGGCACACGGCTGGCAAATGCCCCGCTCCAGCACGAATCCCCCAAGGCATGCTGCACAACCATCTCCTCCGTTTCATGTTTGCTTCTGCCAAATTGAACCCCAACTTTGCACTCGTACAAATGGGACAATTATGACAAAAAGACAATTGAGATGAAAATCAAAGGCTCTTTCAGCGCTGACTCGTGCACATCCGGCACACCAATTTGCAGCTGCAGGGCAACAAAAATCTTGGTCTTCGGGGCTTTGGGCCCAGATGGGCACGCCTTGGCCATCTGTGCAGAATGGCGGCTTGCGCACTGTACGGTGCTCGAGGACCTGGTGGGCGCCGTGGAAGAAAGCACCACCACACTGCTCAAAACGGTCAGTGCTCAACGCCAACGTTGGCAGTGTGTACCACAACCAGGCCATCATGTTGCAGCGCGCAGCCTAGGCCTAAAGCTTTGGCCAAACTGCGGCGGGAAAAATTGGCATGCATAATTTTCCGATAGGATTGGAAAAGCAATTGGACGAAGACTTGAACTTCATGGTTGCTTTCAAGTTGCATAACTGATACTCCAGAATCGAATCAAATCTGGAAACACATGTATGAAAAGAATTCAATGCCTAACCATGAAAAAAATGCCAGCCCATTAAAACCACTGGTGCAATTCAAGCTCAAACACGCCGATTTTGAAATAAATTTGACAAGCATCTCTCGTTGAAAACGGCTTTAAAAAGGTTACTTGTAGAGCACCCTTGCACCCCACGAAAAACGCATGGAGCTTTGCGACTCTGCGACAACATGCCCTGTTGAATGCACCTCACCTTATTCAACAAAAGACTTGGAAACTGCTACGCATTACTCACTAATACTAACATAGACACGTGGACGTAGCCGATTGTGTTAAAAGGTGACTGGGTAGCAACTGTGTGCAATCATCACAGGTTGCGAACGTCATGTGCCCTCTGTTGCTTTGCTTTCTTGCAGATCTTACGACTCAGCTCAAGCCAGAATGCCCGCCAATAAAAAATGGCAACACTATAGGCTTCACACTGCCTAGTTAATTAAGCCAAAGGGGGGAGCTTGAGCCAAATTACATTGGAGGCATAAAGCAATTAGAGCAACTACCTTGCAATGCACTGACATGGAGAGGCGGTATTCCTGTATTTCACACCCCCCGCGTCGATCGTGCAGAAGCTCGAACTTGTACACAACTCAACACGAATTTGCATTCAAGTAGATTGCATCACGACATAGTGCCGGGCAATGCCCAGGACACAATTGTGATTCATGCGCTCTCAGCATGCGTCAGGGAAAAGCCCAGAAGGCAGAGAAGAATCCATAGCACACCCAACGGATAGGAGAGCATGGCATCAACTTTTGTCTCACCAGTCATCCATAGTATTGAGATCGAAGCTCGGGGCATTTGAACGGTCGTTCCGTTCCGAACTTATTTGCTTTGCGGACCGTGAAAATTAAAAGCGCACATGACTCAAAACCAATTCAATCTGTCATCAAAATATTTCGGAGTCATAAATAAATATTCCTTCCATCCAAAAATATTCAGATCACTCAACAAGCTTCAAGAATGCAGTCGGCTCTTCTTTTTGCAAAGTGGGGACCAAGCCATGCACCTTCATTGCCAGCTGCAGCACACAGCGGCTGAGGGATAGGCTATACATTTTTCAAAAGGGCGTGGAGGGTGGGTGAAATTTTTTTCCCAACTCACCTTGAGCATGATCACATGCACAACACCAACGCCAGTTCCATGTTCATATGGCCATGAGTGGTGAAAATTTTCAAGCAACGCAACCCTAATTTTGCTAAAACAAAATACAGAGGGTTTTTGTTTGCGCAAAATTTTCACTAATTTCTGCACAGAGAAATGTCTGCTTAGCAACTAAGATACCGATCCCTCCGGGAGTGGTGAACTTATTTGCTTTGCAGACTATGAAAATTAAAAGTGCACATGACTCAAAACCAGTTCAATCTGTCATCAAAATATTTCGGAGTCATAATACATATTCCTTATTCCTCTATTGCTTGACGCGATGATGTATGAGACTTAATCTCATATTCAGTTGCATATTCCAAATAATATTCTCCAGACTCAACCTGAGAATATCAAATCATAAAGTTTATATCTAAACTCCAATCAGCAAAAGCACGAGGTCACTCTTTTTCAATGGGGCGTGCCTTGTCGAATCCCTGCCATCACCCCAGTCCCTTGAAGAGAGAGGCAAGGCTCGGCTTCGAACGCATGCAAGCAAGACACTCGGCTGAGAAATCCAAACGGCTGGGGCCATCACCTTTTTTTTTCACCTTTGGACCGCAGCGGTTATGGTAGCCTACTGGCGAAGCTTTGTTCACTGCAACTTTGCAGCGGCCGCTCTGTGGCGGCAACCCCTAAAGAGAGAGGGTGTGGTTATACCATCAGACCCGTGAGACCAAAAGTGCGATGGTTGGGCGCCGAGGCTCAAAAGACCAACCATCAGCGGCTCAGCGCACTGCCCATGCTAAGTGAAAAATCTTGCATGCATTCATGCCCGGTCGGGCCTATGCATGAAGCACCCCTGCAAGGTTCTCACCTTATATAGGCAACAGCTAAAGCCATCGCTATATACAGAGTGTCATCCCCCAGTATGGAGTGGTGGCACCACATCCATACTCCTCACAAGTGATCAGTCCCCACCCATGTCAACACCTGATTGTGAGGCATGGCAATAGAGCACATAACAGTTGGTGAAGATCTCATCGGTTTGCGCAGCATCGTTGAGGTCCACACTTGTGGCTGCCCGATCGTCATCTGTGTACCAAAACTTGGCCGTCAGATGAGCCTGAGTCGATCAGGGCTGCCCTGTAATGTCCTGCATTCATAGTCGGCCCAAGGTGGATCAGGGCGGCTTGTATAACGTACTCTCGCCAGCTGCATTCTAAACTGTGTTCTTGATTGAAGATGGGAAGGTGAACATTGCTTCGAAGGTTGATTGGGATGCCATGCTTAACGTAATGCCCAGAACTGTTCTGTCGGAATCTGGGTAATTGGATGAGAAGCATGCTGGGCGCTGAGTCCAGGGCATGCAGCTGATGCTGCTGATGCCACGCGTTTATGGTATCCTGGAGGTCTGAGCTGATGAGGCCATCCGGAGCAGTCAAGTGGAGGGTGCACCGCGGATTGAGCCTCTCTGTGTAGTTCTTCCCCGACCTGATACCTGACACTCCAGCTGAAAAGGGTAGGGTACCACGTGAACCTGGGCAGTATATGTGTCAAGAATTCCGCGGCATCATGTTGCGCCTCCGGCTGCCTCCAGGTCATGAGCGAAAGCCTAAGGAAGTTTCGGGGATACCATTTGCGTGCACGGATTTGCAGTTGCCATGCTGGGGGCAGGGCTCCATCACGATTGGTCATGGTCATCTGCCAGCAGATGCTTATGATGGACGCATTCATGTAGCAGGTATTGCTGCGATTTTCTAGGCTGCACTGTGTGATATCCCTCAAGAGTGGACCCTGCCTGTGCCCCTGTCGGTTGCCTTCTGCAGCGCAGCCACCAGCCCGTGACGCTGAAGCGTGGGCTCTCCCAGTTGAGCGCACACGAGGCCCCATACCGAGTGGTTGCACAGGGATTTGAGCTTCGCACGCATCTTGTCTGCGTCTTCGTGGCGTAGCGCAATTTCCAGCGTGAGCACGGCTCGGTCTTGATCTTGCGGTTCCTGCGGCAGTGGCCTTGACGCGTGGAATCTGGTGATGATATCCGGACGGATGAGCTCCTTCACCTCCGTGAGTATGCTGCGCACTTCCTCCGGGGTCAACGGCTGGATGGTTGCATCGGTCTCGAGCTTCTTGTTCACCGCACTCCATTTCTGATATGGCATCTTGTCGTCTCCATCTAGGATTCCCGCTTGTTTGGCTCCCGCAAGAGCCGTGGGGTTGTTTTCCAGCATTGTGAGCCTCGCATGGTTTCCTGAATCAGGACACTCAGAATGGTGGTGCGGAGAGACCCGACGACCTGACCTGCGGTCTTGCTTTTGCGCCATTCTTGACTCACTTTGAACAGCGGCAGCAAGATGGAGCCCGGACCCTGCTGTTGTAGGAAGAACGTCATGCTGGTGCTGAGTCGGACACGATTGCGCGCGTCTTCGTGTTGCAACACCAACGCTGTCAGGAGCGAGATGGTCTGCTGCAGGTTGTCCTCGTTGTTGTCCTGTCCGCGTCGCGCTCCCCTCCTGGTTCGGGGTTCGCGGGTCCCTTTCCTGCTGGCGCTGCCGCGTTGGTGTTGGAGTCTGCCTGACCTGTGACGCGAGCCCCGGCAGAAGGTGCTGGAACATCTGAGTCGGCGTTTCCGCCTCCGTCATCACGTCAACAAAGAAGGATACCCGCTATGCCCGACTGGAATACGACGTTGCACTGACGATAGCGGCGACTGTAGGAGGTCCTTTCGCAGTAGGGGCATATTCCGCCCCTTATCAAAGCCCCCTTAAGTTCCGAGCATGTTCCTCTAGCTTCTGAGCAGCCTTGCTCCAAATATCCTTATGAGCCTGTTTCAGATGTCTTTTGAGGGCGGCTGGGTCAACGATCCACCTGGCACACACAACACAATGTTGCCTTAGATGCTGCTGATGGTCAGAGGTGATCAGCGATCTCCACCCACTCCGCTGCACCATTCTTTTTACCTCCTGATTTTGCAAGATCGGATAAGTCTGCACAGGTTGCTCAGGCGGGGGGGGCTCAGCGCCGGCTGGGCCATCATCCGCCTGTGCTTTATTAGTCTCTGGATGATCGTCGGACACAGCAGGCATTGCTTGGATCCTGGCTTTCATCCACGGTGCGTGCGTGCACCTGACCTGCGCAATGTGGGACTTGAGCGCATGCCAAGTGTCAAACTTATGTGAGCAGAACTTGCATTGCGGAAGGCCATTTATGGCATGCTCAGCAGGATCGAAGGTGATCTGTTGTCTGTCATTAATCCCATGGACCCTAGTCTTATGCTTGCGCATGCTATTAAAGGTAGTGAATCCCAGTCCGCACTGGTCACACTTGATGCTATATACATCCACAGGAGGTGCGCTTGAACTCTGACCAGCTGCATCGGTTTCCAGCTTATAGGTGGTAAGAACATGCCGGAGCTGCGTTAGGGCAATTTCATGGCATCTAATGTCCTGTGACGTTGTAGCCTGAATGTCGATCAGATGCCCCAAGTGCCGGCCTCCCGCATCGTGCAGCTGCTGTATGACATCTGGCGCTCTCAGTACTGCCCTGATTTGCACATTTGGCACATGCGTTTGGCGCACAGGCAATTTGGCAATTGCTCGAGTCTGCCTAGAGGCCATCTGTCTGAGTCTGCTGCATCCTGTCGTGGTGAGTCCTGAAGCGAGAAGACCATAGGTGCTGGAGGAAAGAACTCCTGCCTCCCAAATTCGGTATCTACATTGCTTCGATGCAATTCTGGGGGAATTAATGGTTTTTCTGAGCATTTTATACTGCCCTCTAGCTTTGACAAGCCTTTTGTTAAGGGTTAGCGCGGCGGGGTCTCTGAACGAAATGACTGTCCCCAGGTAGTCATGTTGCCTGACGATAGGTATAAGCGCTTGCTCACCAAGTTGCTGAACCTTAAGTGACACGCTACCTTGGTTTTTGACAAGGCTTTTCTTAAGGATTTTCTTAGCGTCAAGGCCTTTAAGGTGGATAAAATAGCAGATTTTTTGACGTTGATTCATACCCATGCGATTAAACACGTCGATAACTGTTTGTACATTCTCGAGGGCTTGCTGAAGATGCGCCGGTTCTTGTATTAGCCAAGAGGCGAAAGCATCATCTGCATAAAAAGTGAACAGGCGCTGTAGCCACTCCCATGAGATGTTTTTCGCAAGTTCATCCATAACGTGAATTGCAAGGGCTATGAAGAGGTAGGGAGCTATCTTACATCCCTGTTTTATACCACACGTCGCGCTGACCGCTTTGCTCCGATCAGCAACTGTTGAATGATAACAAGATCCGAAGTGAAATTGCATAACCACTGGGGCCATCAAGCAATGTTGGACGCAGTCCCAACACGGGCATACCATGATCTCAAGCCCAAGGCCGACTCCGCGCCCACTATCATAGTGGTCCAGGCATTTGCAGGTTCAAGGTGGGCATAACACCGTACGCAAGTATGTCTGGCACCATCATTGTCGAGATAGCAAACCAACTGCGCTCCACGCAGCAGCGATTTCCAGCGCTCAAGGGAAATTAAGATTGGCGCTAACTCCAATTCAACAATGGGATTTTTGGACTGCTTGAGAAGACGACTCATGATCTTCGGGCTGACCGACTCTCCAAAGAATCCGGCCACCTGACAATTTGGTCCAAACAAGACTGCTCCAATCCCACCCCAGCCCCTATCGGGCTCGCAGGCACCATCAGTAAACAGGATCCAGGTTTCCCGTGAAATCGGTTGCACACAAAGAGGCTCAGCAGTCGCCACTCTTTGAAGGAGAATGTAAATGGCGCTCTTGAGTTCTGCATCCAAGCTCACAGGTGCAGTGGCTGCTTTGCAGGCAGAGGCTAAGGCCCTGACAGCACACGAAGGAACACGGCCAAAGGAGTACCCCTCGAAAAAGAACATCCTACCCCTAAGACGCTCAAATGTGCGTGGCTCAATCTTCTCCGCATCAAGTACGCCTTGCAGGAAAGAAGTAAGCTCCTCGCGCCTAGAGGCAGTGTGACCAATCATGATCTTGCGGCTTGCTGACGCGGTCAAATCAACTTGCAACCCCAGCATCTGAAAGACAGGAGAGTATGGCGGTGCCTTCTTCCCATCCCGATCAAAATCTATCCCCAACAAGTCAAAAAGGTCTCGATAGCCCATTTGGTGTTGTTGGCAAGACCAGATCTCGTGATGTTCGAGAAGTCGTCGAAAAAGGAAGACCAAACCAACCTAAGGAGAACGAAGCCTATTCTCCAAACTGCCATTGCAACCCGAAGAAAGGCGCTGACAGAGCCAGTAGTCCTCTTCCCGGAATTAGGACCGGGTCTAGTGCAATTATTGGCTAAAGTGGGATTGCCTGAAAATGTCTCGCCCTGGGCC
>CAJNIZ010045490.1:3273-22781 GCA_905231905.1 Symbiodinium pilosum
CTTAACAGCAACCCAATTAACCCTTAAGCTCCAGCTGCGAGCCCTAAGTGCTTTGTCACACAGCCTGAACATTAACTGCTCCCAAATCCACTCCCAAGAAGCCCCACAGGAATTGATTCAAAATGCCCGAAGCCAGCCCTTCCCAAGTCCCTAAGGTTTTAGGGCTAACTGAGATCCTAAATCCTAAAGCCTGTAAACCCTAAAAGCCCAACACTACACCCTTTCTTGCGTCATTGAGGTATTCACGCGGCACCCGGATCAGATTCGGGAGAGCCTCTGGAACTCAATGCAGAGCATACTGGATGCCTGGTTCGCCAAGGACAAAGGCCGGCAGAGGGGCAGCGTGAAATTGAGTTCAGGAATGTTCAGGGTACATAGCATTTTCCCGTAATTCATTATAATATGGGTCACTACAGTGGGATTCCAATTGTAATAATTGTAATGCAGGTCCCTATCTGAGTTTTCCGCATTTTGGGAATAGTAATTTAGGCCAATCCCTACATCCCAAGGAGGCCTTTTGAATCTGCAAAGCTCCCAAGGGATCACCTACCATTATATCGTTTATTGTCTGAAGCTTGCATCTGTTCCCACCGCCCTCCTTTCAGGCGGCGAATATGCAAAGAGATCCAGACACAAGCAGCGCCGACACGGGGCATCTGGGCTTGTAACCAGTTTAGGACTCAGGGTTTGGCCTTCAGGGTCAGGGTTTAGGGTTTAATGTTTAGGGTTTGGGGTTGAGGGCTTCTGGGTGTGACCCCAAGACGGCGACATGATAGCACTCCTTGGGAAATGTGATGGGTGATTGCCTCTCAATATTTCCACATGGGCGTACATTGAGTGACCGTTTGGAGCTACGATGCACTACCTTTTGGCATTCCCACATTTTGGCTTGAGAAGGTTGTAGTTTCCAAAAGTGTAGGGCCCCCAAAAAGAATCCCTAAACCCTAAACCCTAAATCTACGAGTTAAAGGGCATCAGCCGGTGGTGCGAATCAAGCTTGCCAAGGAAGATTTTTCTTTGGTTTGCAAATAATCCCCTCCTCTAGAAATAGCACCCCGCCCCGCAACAAAGGAGCTTCCCAAACAAACACACGAACAATGGGAGGATTTAATATTCGGGTGATGGGGGGCTTCAATGTTAGGGGCGTTAATTATCGCGATCGGCCGACAAACCTACATCAGATTTTGCATGCCCTACATCCCCTGAACTCCGCACCCAAAACCCTAATCTCCCCCAACCCTAAACCCTAGACCCTAAACACTACACCCTAGACCCTAAACCCTAGACCCTAAATCCTAAGCCCTAAACCCTAAACCCCGATCCCCAGACCCTAAACCCTAAACCCTAAAGCCGGCCCCTCAAAGGTGCAGCTGGCTGGGAAGAAGTCTGGAGCGGAGGGCCCAGGCTTCGGCATTCACTGTGCCATGGCTTCGCTTGAGAGGATTGCATGTGAGCTATAGTCCAAGCTCCTAGTATCCCGCTTTATAACCCTAGGGTTTGGGGTGTAGGGTCCAGGGTCTAAACTTATAGTATCCGGTACATAACCCCCTTTATCGAGTTTAGACTAGGGCTCACGTGAGTAGTATTTTATTTGAGGATACTATGATACCCAGTATAGAGGAAGATTTTTTGTCATCCTTTTGGGTATAGTTTCTCAGATAACAAATATAATCTTACTGGGTTCAATCACAAAAAACTGCTCAGGCTTCATCATCAACAACTCTGGTGATATTGCCTCTCGGCTATTTTGCTCGAAATGCCATCTCAGGATACCGGGAGGATCACGGATAGTTCGAAGTTGGGTTGCGCTTTTGACAAGTACCACGCATCTTCGAGAACGTATGGCCCGACATGGAACTGATTATGATAGTTTCCCCTATACCCTAAAGCTTAAACTCTACATAGTAGCTTCCATTTTGATTTCCATTCTTTCCTTCCCTGCTCCTGCTGGCAACCAGCAAGTTAACCCTAAGCCACATGCCCTCCATATATATATATATATGTACCCTACACACCTCCCGTTTTCATCGCGTTTTCCATTTGCTTTTCCATTTTCTACAAGCAACCAGCGAGATACATTCCCTCAGCGGAGCAGTTGCCCCGCAGCAGGAACGCGAGGCCCAACACATAACCTCTAGGCCCCAGAAACCTTATGCCCCTTAAACCTGCTCAACCCCTTTGGGTTTGAGGTCTAGGGCCCTAGATAAGATAGCAACACAGTAGAATAACCCCTTGAAATTTAGGGTCTAAGGCCCTAAGCCGCAAATAAGATAACAACACAACAGTTTCCGTTGCCTTTTCCATTCCGAGGCCTGCGCCCAAGCAACCAGTCCTGGAACCTGCCATCCTCAAACCCAGGGGTCTGATTCAGGGTTTAGGTTTCAGGGGTCATTAGGGATTATATAGGGGATAGAAAGGGTTATTTGGGGTTATAGACGGGTTGTATAGGATCATGCAAGGTTATGTAGGGATCATATACGGTTCTATGAGGTTATTCAGGGCTTTGGGATTTTTACCCAGCAAAAGAGAATCAAATTGGAAAGAAAATGGAATATGAAATGGAACCTAGGGTTACACTTGGAGCACCTAAACGCTAGTTTCTCAAAATGGTATCTTGATATATCAAAAAAAAGCGTGCCGCCCCATATTCCCCCTACAGCCTACACGTTTGGACCCCCTGGGGCCCTCCTTTTTGAGTGGCCCGGTTTAGGGCTAAGGGTTTAGGGTGTATGTTGTGGGTAGGATATGCATAATGTTAATTCCTTTTGTCTATCAGAAGTAAAGCTTGGAAGAACCCAGCAACTTCTGCATTTCCCGCCAACCGCACTTGGAGAACCCAGTCCTCTTTTCAATGTGCAGTTATTGAAGATCACAATCTCGATCACAATGTCAAGCCGTATGCTAAAGAAGGATGCCTTATCAATCTTTCCTTCCGGCTTGTCAAGGCTGTAGCGTAAAACGACCCACACCATACGTCTCCAGCCCCAAAATCCTAAACCTAAGGCCTTAAACCCCAAGGTGCAGACCCTGAGCCCTAACCCCTACCACCAAGTCTTAAATACCAACCTAGCGCTACGAGGACGATTTCTACCAGGTTCAGGAGGAGGCCTGGGGGGTGGGGGTGCGAGGGGTTCTTGGGTTTTTGTGTTTTGTCGGGTTTGTGGTTTAGGAATTTGGGGGAGTTTCCCCAAATTGGCCCAACCCCCCTTACTTCTCCCGAGTCATGATATCCGTTCTTGCAACCTCTACCGCATTTGAGACAGCTGTTGGTTGGAACGCGCCAGTGCAGCCCAGGTAAAGGGATGCAAGTTCAGAGATCTTGGGTTTTAGGGTTTAGGGAGTTAGGGATAAAGGTTTACGGGGTATAGGGTATATGTTAGGTACTCACTAGTACTGGGTGGGGGGTCCACCTAAGGTATGTGGTTTTGAGTCTATGTTCGGGGCTTGAGGCTTGAGTTGCCTGGATGAGGAATCGGGGTTTCAGCTTGGTAGATTGGGCTTGACGATGATGCATGGGAGGCGGGCGTTTGGGGATTATACAGTCAGCAAAAGCCTCTGGGAATTTGGTGCGTCCTGAATCATGTTCCTTCCTTTGTGCTCCGTAGCGGAGCTCTTAGGGTAAGCTGCTTCAATCAGAGACACCCCGCACTAACGGGATTCAAATTTGGAACAGATAGATTGTTAAGCCGTCTATGGGAAAAGGAATGCAGAAACTTAAACCTCCATACGCTTCAAACCCAACAGCTGTTCCTTGCCTGAGACTCAGAGGCCCTACGAAACATCCAGGTGCACACAGCCCCGAACTCTACATCCTCAACCTTAAGCTTAAATTCAGAACCTGCAGGGAAAATCCTAGACTCCATGTGAGCTATAGTCCAAACTCCCTAAAAGGGGTTATATGGGGGATTATATAGGGGATTTCATAGGGGATTATATAGGGTGCTACCTATAGGGGTTACCAAGGGGTATACTCGGAGTTTAGACTAAATCCCATGTGGCCCTCAAATCCCCAACCCAAAGCACGAATTCATGTGCAGGTCAACGCTGGCGGTTCGGCGCAAGTTTTCAAAGCCGTGGAGCTTGCGACCAAGGCGGCCAGATTGAGGGTTTAGGGTGTAGGGTTTAGGGTGTAGGGGTGTAGGGTTTAGGGGTTTGGGGTCTCGGGTGTAGGGTTTCGGGGCTTAGGGTTTAGGCGTGTTGGTGCTTCACGATGTTTCCTGCACATAGTTTTTCAGGCCGCCTCAACCCCAGAAGGCGCGTTTTCTATGAGCTTGATGAACATTACCTTGGCCGCCGGACATTGCTCATATGGAGAAGCCTCAAGATAGGGATCCCCTTGAACACCACAGAAAAGCAGGGTCTTTCTTACGAAGCCCACAACTTCGAGCGGCCTGCTTACAAACAAATCTAAACGCTGCGCCCGAAATCTTCCTCACCCTAAACCCTAAACCCTAAAACCTAAACCCTAAACCCTAAAATCTAAACCCTCAACCCTGAGCCTTCTCTGCCCACCATGGCGGTTCATCAGGCTGTTCGAGCCGTGAAGCGCATCGCCAAGAAAAGTCCACGCCTCGGAGTCATAGGGTGATTAGATTGAGGGTTTAGATTTAGGGTTTAGGGTTTAGGCTTGGGTAGTTCCCAAAATTAGGGTCCCATTTTGGTACCCCTCCGTAGTATGATCTGTAGCCAAAAGGGGCCCAAGGTTTTGAGAACAACCCATAGGTCCTTGGTATTGGCAGAAGCTAGAAATCTTGCACCACCACCAATCAATGGTGAATAGTAACAATGAAAGAATGTCCAAGATTGTGCAGACTTCTGGAGGACTGCTCCCGCGCCGGATGGCCATGTTTAATAAGCCTCAAATCCTAAACCTTAAGCCCTAAACACCAAACCCTACACCATACAACCTAAACGGAACCTTGGTCCAATTCCCAGGTGCCGGAGAGATTGCCCGCGTAATCCAGGAGGTGGCTATCATGAAGACCATCGACCACCCCAACATCATCAAGCTCTTCGACCCTTGGCTTAGAGATGTTTAGGATTTAGGGCTTAAGGCTTAGGGTTTAGTCTTTGGGGCTTGGGGTTTAGCGCTCGAATATCATCAAGTTCTTCGATCCTCATTATACAGAAGCAGGAGGAACGTTGGAACGATCTTCTGGGTTCTAATGTCGTTCGGTTGAAGGCCTCGTTGTAAAGGGCTTGGGAAGGGTGTTAGACGGCCGTCAAGAAACATGCTCCATCCACTGTCCCCACCAAGCTCAGGAAACATTCGAGGACGATGACTACTTGCAACCCGGCTCAAACTGCATCCATGGATGGCAGTTTACCGCGCCAATATGAACTCTAATTTGAATACATATATACACATATGATATTTGGCATGCTCTTCGTTCTGGGATTTCCTTCATCGACAGTAATCCCCTTGCCCTAGTAATAAGCCGCCCCCAATCCCGCTAATGATGCAGGCCTCGAATGTACTACAATTACGTACCAGGGGAGCATGTTTAGAAAGAGGGGGGTGGGGTGTTTAATTTGAAGACCAAAGCCCCACATGAAATGGGAGTTTCCTTTTTCTTTTCCATTCCGTTATATACCCAGACACAATCTTAGTATAACCCCTATATAACACCGATTGGGGAACAGGATTGGTGCTTCAATTCCTTGTGCTTCATTACGAAGATTTCAATGCTTTTCTTCGGCGACCTCCCAAAACGGACCCTGCCCGTTCCGGGAACTTCCCTCCAGGAAACTGACATGGAAACCCAACATGGGCCCCATAAATACTACAGTCTCTTTGAAAGAGGGCCATGCGGGTTTCCATCGCTGAGGTTTAGGGTTTAGGGTGTGGTGCCCTGGACATCAACCATCTTTCACCCGGAGGTACTGGGTCGCGGATGCTGCCCAGAACTCTTGCCCTAAACCTGAACACCAAAGACCCACCGGACCCCAGCCACGCAAACCCTAGACCAATGAGATTCAGGTATGTGATTTCCTAATTCACTTCAGTTATCCCTAACTAACTCTGAGTAGTAGGGTAACCCATGAAAACCACCAGACTGAGGTACTTGGTCCTGGAATACTGCGCTGGCGGCGATGTGCTCGACTATTTACTTTCTGACGGCATCATGGATGAGCTTGCGTCTGTGCCTCAGGCCATGTAGAGGCTTGCAGAAAATAGTAGGAGTTACACATGGGTAAAATAGGGATGATATAAGGGGGTTATATAGTGAATATTACACTATTCATGGACAATCAAATGGAAAAGACAATGCAGCATGACATGGGGACTGGGATTTTATAGGGGTTTATCATGATTGGGGTTTCCGAGAATGAGGGGTCTTGCCAAATAGGGACAGTACATGGGGTCTGTGTTTGGGGCGTGTCAAAAGGACCTTTAAACTTGAGAAATGCCCGTGGGGGGATGTCATCACAAATTGTTTGTCGAGGCACTGTCGTTAGTCAGGGTGCATAGCCCTAAACCTCGGATTCCTTGATCCAACCCTCTTCCGCCTCTTCCTTGGGCTTTAATCGTTTTGCCGGGCGCGATCTTCAGGGGCTGGTGATGCGCTACATGGGCAAGGCTTCCTGATGCAATCTATCATGGAACTCCGTAAGGCTTTAAGAATACAGCTCTGTCGAAAAGCTGGTTAAGGGCACCGTTCAAGTTTTGAGGAGGGTATCTTGACTGTGCGTATCTTCTAGAATGCGCGTCACTGCTTTCTGCCGTGCTAAAACGCCTAAACTTCTACATGCCCTATAATCCCTATAATATGACTCCTATATAATCCCTGTAGTTTCCATGTTCTTTTCCATTATCCCTATACAACCCAGAGGTGCCCGTAATCAACCTGCCATCCCTGAGATTCACAGAGGAAACCCTACCTTTGGATGAAGGACCCGGCGTGCAACAAGATGGGTTGTACTAGGGTAATAATATTGGGTTTACATTAGGGTTGTGTTGGGGTTATATTCGGGTTATATTGGGGTTATATTGGGGTTATATTGGGATTATATTGGGATTATATTGCTACATGGAAGTTCGTATTTCTAACCATGTATGCCAGGTGTAATCCATCCGTGAGGACATCCCCAGAATCTTGGTATGACCTTTGTGATATCCTGCGATCCTAAGCCACCCGAAACCCTAAACCCTAATCCCTAAACCCTAGACCCTAAACCTGAAACCCCTAAAGCCTATAAGCCCCCAAAAACTCTACCCCCAGATTCCACAATCTGGCTTGAGAACTAAGGGCTGCCATGGTCATGCGAGGCATGCTATCTGCGCAGAGGCCCCAGGAAAAACGGGGGCTTAATATAGTATTATAGGGGGGAGTATAGCGGTACTATAGTAATATAGGGGGAATATAGGGATTATATGGGATGATGGAAAGAAAATGGAAACTATCATCTAGGGTTATATAGGGTTTAGGGTGTAGGGTTTAGGGTTTGAAGGTTGAGGGGGTTCGGTTTTCGGGTTGGCGTTAGGGTTAAGGGCTGAGGGCGTGGCTTGAGTTTGAGGCGTTCGGCTTTGGGTTTAGGGCCAATTCCAAGGATTACATGAACTATAGTCTAAACTCCTTAAAGGTGGTTATATAGGGGATTATATAAGGGAGTATTATAGGGGTTATTGAGGGGGATACTAGGAGTGTAGACTAGCTCACATGGGGCTTTAGAAGACTCTGTGCGGAAGCCCTCCTTTCTTCTGTCCCGGAATCCCTAAACCCTAAACCCTAAACCCTAAGCCCTAAACCCTAAACCCTAAACCCTAAACGACCATGAACCTTAGACCCAGACCCCCAAAGCCTAAGCCCTAAATCCTAAACCCTAAACCCAGAACGCTAAACCCTAAATCCTAAACCCTAAAGCCATGATTTTTTTGTTCAAGCGCTAGGGGTTCCTTTTTGTGGGTTCCTAGCATATGGATGATCATGTTTGATGGTATATAAGGGGAACCCAATTTTTGGCAACTCCCAGCTCCTATACTCCAAAGCCTAATCCTAAACCATACACCCTAAGCTCAGAATCCTGAACCCTGGACCTTAAATCCTGCACCCTAAACCTTCAACCCTAAACTCTGAATCCTAAACCTTCAACCCTGAACTCTGAATCCTAAGCCCGAAGCCCTGAACCCTAAACCCGGAATCCTGAACCCTGGCCCCCCCAAAAAAAGATCCTTCAAGCCGAGGCTGAATTACTTGAACGCCAACGGTTATGTCCACCGCGATCTCAAGCTGAGAGCTCAGCCAAGCCTATAGGGTTCAGGGTTACGGTTTAGGGTCTAGGCTTTAGGCTTTAGGTTTCAGGGTTTAGGTTAACATCAGTAGCAGCAAGGAGAACGAATAGGAAAGATAGTGGAAGATGAATTGGGAACTAGGGTTATACAGATGTCTAGGAGATTATACTGCAACTGCTTGGAGACATCCAAATATCACATACATAATTTCAGATGTACCTTAGAAGTATGGATTGACAGCGAGCAGATAGGCATGGTAGCCCAGAATGTGGGCTTTGTAAAGAGAGACTTGGCAGTGTCGTTGCTGAGTGAGTGTTGCTGCTGGCACACGTCAAGGTGGAGTTTCTCAGGGCACGAAGTTTGTTGAGAGGTACCGGCAATAGTATTCGCTTTATGATTTTACAGGGTATATTGAGGACCTTGATTTTGCCACATGCCCATATCTAGCTGGAAGCAGTCTGCTTGCGTTCGAACATTGCCACCGTATTCACGCGCCTGGAAGTTCAGAAACGGCAGTGTCCGTAAACAGGGGACCCGAATAAAGACTCCACAGTATCATAACCCTTATTATAGGGACCTCCAAAAAGGACCGCTAATTCTGGGAAACCCTAGACCCTAAACCCTACATATCCCTATATAACCTCTATATACCCCTATATACCCCTATATACCCCTATATAAACCCTATAAAGCCCCTTTAAAGGGACCCCGAATTTTGGGAAACTCCCAAAATTGTTTTTTCAGTCTTTGGCTGCCTCCACTTTGGAAAGAGGATGTAAGACACATAACTCTGTCTTCTGTATTGAATCACATAGTTAATGATGGTTTCCTACCAGAGTTTAGGGTTTAGGGGCGAGATTTGATGTTCTACTGGATCCACCTTCTGGCCCGGACGTTCGTGCGACGTCAAGGAAGAAGGTCCGCACGAACTTTTGTATCAGCAGAAGTTTCCACGGACCTACTCGCAACCTGGTTGCTGATAGTTTCAAGGCACTGCAGCATTCTTCTCATACCTTTCCCTGCAGAATCGGACTATGATCCTTGTCGCATCCCCACATACCGCCTCCCATAACCTCTGGGCATAGTCTTACCCCCAAACCTCACACTCCAGCCCTAGACCCTAAACCTTAAACTTTAAAATCTAAACCCTAAACCCTAAACCTTGAGCACAACCGAGAAGTACTGAGGCCGGAGAACATCATGTACAAGGCCTGGCTGGCCAAGTCGCGAAGGGTGTATAGGGTTTAGCGTCTAGGTTACTATAGTAAGCAGACCCTTTTATGTTTTTTTCCGCGCATTATGGTGATTTAGTTAAGTTCCTTAACAGCAACCCAGGATTGGCGGGGGATTTGGAATTTGTGTGGTGTTTGGCACATCACATGGCGCATTTAGGGTGTCCAGCAGTGCTATACTAGGGGCCACACTTTTTTGGGGTATAGCAGGGCAACGGAGTTCCCTAAACCCCAAACCCTGAACCTACTGCAGGTTTGTGGCCTGGGTCTAGGAGCAGTAAGGGACTGTTCAGAGTGTTCAGGCTTAATTTGTTTGCATTTATATACCCAAAACCCTAAGCCCTACAGCAGACTGTTTCTATGCATTGGAGAATGTGCAGCAAAAACTCTAAACGTATCACTGTAGTGTAGACCCCCGGTTTATTCATTAGGGGCTCACATTAGGTGTCGCAGCTCGCCCTGCTTTTGAAGCATTCATGGCCCAGGACTTCACCTACTGAGGAAGACCGGGTCTTGACACAACACTGGGTTGCTGTTAAGGAACTTGAACCAAAATACTATAATAAGGAAACCAAATTATTTACAACATACCCATGTTATGGTTACTTAATTTAAGCAGCAACTCCCATAAGGCCTCAAAGTCTACACACCTCAACCCCCCTAGACCTTAGACCGCTGAACCCCAAAAGCCTCCAAAGCCCCAAAACCCTAAACCCTAAATGCCAACCCCCTGAACCATAAAACCCCCAAAGCCTCAAACCTCCTGACACTTACATTAAAGACCCTAAGCGCTTAAACCCCTAAACCCTAAACCCGAAGGCCAACAGGAAAGAGCGCTTGGTGTCCCAGCTGCGATTGGTGGACTTCGGCTACAGCTGCAGAGCACCGGATGCTGCGTGGCGGTGATTGGCTTACTCATGCCTAGTTTGTTTACGGTTCAGGGTTTAGGGTATGAAGTCAAAATTTAGGGTTTAGGGTATGAGGTCAAAAGTCTAGGGACGGGACTACTTTAAGCATCCACACCCCAATATCCAACTCAGCAGGCGTGATTGTTTTTTTCTTGGAGGGTTACGGGTCATGCACTAGGTATATAGGGATAATCATGACATTATTTTACGGTTCGGGGGGTAGAGTATGCAGGAATGGGCAGAGACCATTGCTACCCAAGGTTGAGTTTCTGAGATCGGATCAGTATCAGCCCTCTGTGTTAGGCGAACCCCCCACTCTGTAATAGTGGTATTTTAGCAGTTTCAGAGGACCGGACTTAGTCACCATTATCCCCTATAGTCACTATCACTGGGTGGGGGATCCAGCTAAGCTTTGTGTATCTCTATCAAAGGATGAGAACAGCTCAGCCTTCTCACCTGCAACCTAAACGCCAGAGAAGGCAAGCCTCGAAGCGCCAAACCCTAAACCGTAAACCCTCAAATCCTCAAATCCTCAAACCCTCAAACTCTCAAACCCTGAACCCTGAACCCTCAAACTGTCAAACCCTATACCCTAAACCTTAGACTTTCAACTTGTCAAGCCCAAGGCCTCGAAACAGTTTGACCTCAGCCCTGAACAGCCAATCCTCAACAGCCGCACTGATCCTGCAGCAAGGAGGGCAAGGCCCTGCACACGAAAGTGGGCAGTCCTTACTATGTCGGGAGCTGACATGATCCCTTGCAGGGTTTAGCTGGCCTGTGCTTAGCTGGGAATGTAGGAATGGAAAAGAAAATGACAACTACTATATTAATTTGGGTTATATAGGGACTGCTATAAGCATCCATTCCTTCATTCCTAGCGAACCAAAGGCCAGTTAGGGTTGAAGCTTTGTATTGAACATGTTCAGACAGAACTCCCGCTGGCTTTTGGGGCTTCGGGTTTTACAATTTGGTCGAGCATACAGGTTCCTACTTGCGGTGACCCACGAATGCGTAAGTCCTAAGCTGCACGTTACCGCAGGCCCATCATATTATACTACCCTCCCCAAGCTACCACGGAGCCCCATCTGAGCCCTTTCAGCAGAACTCTGGTCTACCAACTGCCCTTTGCAGGTCCCTTGCTAATGTGGCGGAGGGTAGACTCGTGCATCTTGTGTACCACAAGCCGCTACCATTCCAGAATCACTACTGCAGCAGTGCGGGAGAAGGCCCAGTTCGGCCCGCTGGACCCCAGCGCCCGACACCAAGCATGTAAGCATGGCCTGAGAAGTAACCCTCAGGCTCTGAACCCCAAACCCTGCAACCCGTAGCCCCAGACTCATGCTATTATGTTATACCCAAAGCCATATTCTATTTACCTAAGAGGGGACTATAACCCGAAAACTCTCACGCCCCAACCCCTATGCCCCTGTGATTCAAATCCTGAAGCCATTGATCCCGAAACCCCAAGCCCTCAGGCCTAAACCCTTGGACCCTGAAGCTCTAAAACCAAAGCCCCTTTAGCCAGCGTAGAGCCCGAGCCAACCCTAAACCCTAAACCCTAAACCCTAAACCCCTAAACCCTAAACCCTAAACAAACCCTAACTGCGCCACCGAGGTCGCACCTGAAGTCCTCTCCGGCAGCTACGGCCGAGAGCTTCGCCCCTGGCATCCTTTTGTTTTGCGAGGGCTTCAGGGGGTTTAAGGTTTAGGGTTTAGGGGTTTAGGGGTGTAGGGTTTGGGGGTTTAGGGTTTAGGGTTTCGGGTTATTGTTTTAGGGCTTCCGGGCTGTAGGCTTGTACGCTTTAAGGTCTAGGGTTTACAAGACCTAGTGAAAAGGGCTTAGGGACAAGGGATTGGAGGCTTGTAATACAAACTAGGTGTGCCGGCGACCACTGGTGACCACAACAAATCATGGCATTTGATTGCGTCTGAAGGGACTTTACTGGGAACCCCAAACAGGGCATCCGCAGAATATAGTAGGAATATATGAGGAATATACCTAGCAGGGTCCTGATATTCCATTACATTCCTACTATATTCTTGGGATTCCCTGTTTGGGGTTCCCATTTCCACCTTTCTTCTGTAAGTGTATACACAGACTGTTATCATGAGCTATGGATAGGGGTTGGGAGTTTAGGGTTTAGGGTACTGCTAGCATGGTTCCAGGTTCCAAGTCTTGGACCCTTGGGAAGAGCCTTTGTGCACCTGCCATGCCATGAGGAGTAAACCCTAGACCCTGAACCCTAAACCCCTATATAAGCCCTCTATGACACTATAATATGGTAGTTTACATTTTCTTTTCCATTATCCCCAATATAACCCCAATATACTATAGTAGTTTCCATTTTCTTTTCCATTATCCAGGGGTCCTACCTAACGCCCTCAACCCAGTGGTGCAATTTTTGGCGCCTCCTTTTGTTGGATGCTACCAGATCTCCCAAGGAATTTTCGATCCATGACTGCATTCATCCTTAAACCCTGAAATCGCCCTAAACCCTAATTCGCCTTCAACCATAAACCCTAAATCTATCTCAAACTTCAAACCTTGAATCCAGGCACATCCTCCTTGTAGATTTCAGTGATGCTGGAATCCTTCATGACTTACGTGCAACTTAAGAGCATTTGCACATCTCTAGTCCACCAATGGTATGGGGAACTCACCTCTACAGCTAAATAGACCCACATCTGAAGTGTTCTCGCGAGACCCCGCCCCATGATGTTTTTGGGTCCTTCCAACGGACTGCGGGACCAAGAAGCTAACCCAAAACCTTCTTGGGGAAAAGGTGCGACATGTGGAGCCTTGGGGCACTCTGCTTCATGTTGCTCGCCGGCATCCCTCCCTTCGTCGGAGCCCCTGGGTCTGTCGGGCTGGATCTGTGGTTTCGGGTTCAAAGCTCTGTAGAGAAGGAGGGGTATGTCTTTTATTGAGGATTGCAGGGATTCGCAGGATGAGCCATCTAAGTTGAGCTTAGTTAGGGTGAGATTGTTTGGGCTCGTCTTCACGTTGTAAATAGATACCCGGAAATAATTAAGTGTGTATATATCGTGTAGAAACATTTTCGTGAAGAAGCATCTGCAAATGTAGTGGGATGAATTTCGCCGAAAAGCCAGCATCGAGAAGAGTCTCATGTCTTCCCCAACAACTTGAAGCATGACCCTGAAAACTACACCCGAAACCCTAGACCCTAGACCTGCCCTAAAACCCTAAACCCTAAACCCTCGACCAACGGCTAGACCCCAAAACATCATCAAACCCAATGCCGCCGCCAAGTTTGGAGAAACCGACGCCCAGACTCTCCGCCTGGTGAAAGCCGGAAGGCCGGCGTGATTTGGGTCTTTAGCAAAATTCTGCTGACTTTTTCTGGGGCTTTGTAGGTGATTGCAAGGGGCTTAGATTCGATGAAAGAATGGTCGAGCACGAGGGTTTAGGCGCTAGAGTTTCTACTGCCTCGCGAGCCGCGCTTCAATGCTAGAGTTGTCGTTTTGCGAGTTCTATTGTGTCTGTACGAAAATTTCAGGGGTTGCAGTGCAGTTTCTGCAGGATCTCTTCTTGCGTGCTGCAGTTGATGGTACGTTTGGTTTGGGGGGTTTGGGGATCTGATAGTTGGGAAGCGAATTGGGTTGAAATATGGCCCCACATGCTGAATAGATTGCCATACTGAGAGTACCCACTGCACGGAGAATTGAGATGCTCCAAGTGTTTAAGTAAGGCTCTTGGAGGCATTTGCAGGGCTTTATGGCATTCAGCACCCATGGATCTTAAGGATGGGCCGTATGGGCTGATATTTGCATATCGTCTAAGTAGCAGTTCGCATCATGTAGACATGTACAGAAGCTGTAGAAGTCCCGCGCCACGAAGAACCATGCCGCAACGAGCTTTTTGCCAGCTACGTCTCAAGCCACAGCACTGGACCCGAGACCTCAAGCCTTGCCTCTTGTGAGTGGGCAACGGATGAATAGATCCTGCTAATAGGGTTTAGGTTAGGTGGACCTCCCACCCAGTAATAGTGACTATAGGGGATCATAGGGATTATATTAGGGTCCTCTTATATTCCTATAATATCACTATTACAGGGTGGGGGGTCCTCCTAAGGTTTAGGATTCAGGGTTGGGGAGGGGTCCCCTTTTTAGAGGCATGCCCTCAATTTTCATACGCATTCCAGCATGAGGGGCGTATACGGCTTCTTGTTGATTGGCTTCTGGCCATGTGGGGAGAGGGCAAGAAACCTTGAAAACAAATGAGCTATAGTCTAAAGTCCCGAAAGGGGGGTTATATGGGAAATCAGATAGGGGATTTTTATAGGGGTTATTGAGGGGGTTTAAGACAATGGCTCAAATAACGACAATCTTGTCATGGAGACAGCTCTACCATTCCGAGCAACTCGGTTGCAATCTGTTGAGTCAACGAGATTGGAAACAGCGTGCGTGCTTCTGGAGCATTGGTTACAGCATGTGCTGCCAGAGTTTAGTTCACGCATCATATGCGTAACCAAAACCGAAGAAAAGGCAAAGGTTCTAGTTCATGTCAGTAGGAATCAAAACTCCTAATGCAGACCCGTGATTAATAAATCGCCTCCTTTTAAAGGACTTACTACTAAGATCCCTATTATAATCCCTATTAAGGGGAGGGGGTTTATTAATCACGGGTCTACATTGGGAGACAATACCTGGAGACCGATGACTGTTAAGCGTGTGCCCATAAGTAGAGCATCAAAGGTACCTCCCTACAGCCGAGGCAAAGCAATCAGAGGACACACATCAACATAGTCTCGTGATGAATGAATGGTAAAGGATAGCAATGCGCAGCTACGTTTACAGCTATCGAAAACTTAGCTAAAAGATTGGGACATAACATGTAGCGGCATAGAGTGGCACAACTCACTATGCTAATTTCGTTTGCGATCTAATCGAAGTACGTATCATCACCGAGAGGAGCAGTGCAGCTACTGGCATGGACATCTTCAAAAACATCAGTACTGCGATTTGTCAAACTGCAGCATTTCTTCTACGCATCTGTCGTTGCGAAACGACATCAAATGAGCCATCTATCCAGAGGTAATCAAACTCAATCAGTGGTCTTCTTGATGTACAAATTCCTATATGCGTGTTCTTTAGATGTCTGGGATACTACAGTGAAGATTTTCTCTCCGGGGGGTGTTCGGGCGTAGGGGTAGGCGGTTCTAATACAAGGCCCAAATCGGCAAACTGAAGCCTGAACCTTGAACCTGAAACCCTAAACCCTGAGCCCAAAACCTTCAGCCCAAACCCAACACCCTAAACCCTAAACCCTAAAACATCCTAAAACCTTCAGCCCAAAAACCCTAAGCCCAAACACCCTCTACCCTAAACCCTGAACGCTAAACGCTGTGGGGCGGAGAGGTTTGTCTTCCACGCGAACCAGTGGCATGGAGTCTCCAAAGGCTGGGTTTCCAATGTGTCAATCCCCCAGGGTTTAGGGTTTAGGGTTTAGGGTAGTTTCCCTAAATAAAGGGACCTCAATATAGACCCCGAGATAAGTGTTACAATCCTTTTTATTGGGACCCCAAGAAAGTGACACTAGTTTCGGGAAATTCCCATACATATATATATATGTATACACATGAACTGCAGTCTAAACTCCTTAAAGTGGCTTATATAGGAATATTATAGGGGGTTATAAAGGGAGATACTAGGAGCTTAGACGTGGCTTGTATATTAGATATATAATTATAAGGATTATAGAGGGTTATACAGGGATACTGAAAAGGAAATGGAAACTACCACTCAGGGTTTAGGGTTGAAGGCTTAGATGCTTGAAAATGGGGGTTGAAGCTGTATTGGGTTATCGTTCTATACGGGCTGTTCGGGGGAACTATTGGTAATTATGCAGGCTTCTAAGTTTCATGAACTTCGGAGTAGGCTCCTGGAGCAAGCGGTGTATTGCGATGCCTTGTGTCATTCCCCCTCTAGCACATTGTGTGTTTCAAGGGTGCATCGCTACTAAACAGTTTGCCTCTAGACATCGTGCAGTAGCTGCTTGTACCGTAGGGTAACTTTCAACTTGAATGCTTACCTACTGAAGTTCAACCTTCATGATCATTTCCGCAACGAAGGCTGCAAGCACTTCATCCGACGCTGCCTCGAGGCGCACGAGGGAGATCATTTTTTGCACTGTTTCTCTTGTTTCCTTTTGGATGACCCTTTCCATGGGATTCGCGTGGGATCAGGTGCAAGTAGTGCAGAGGTTTAGTTTGTGGCTTTTTAGCGGCAAGAGGAGTTGGGATACATGTGCCTGCCAGTGGAAGTTTCTGGCCTAATTGGGAAACCTTGACTCCACCACCTCATGCCGACATGGGGCCGAAGCAAGGAAGAATAGTGATTTGAACCTTCCAGTGTCTGATGGGCTTGTTTCTTTGATGAGTGCTGTTGAGTCGTCGTGGAGACCTATGTGCGATGGGCTGGCAAAGATGAAGAAAAGAAATGAAAGACATGGAAAGAGTTGCAAGCAGAATATGGATATCTGCCTAGATTGTGATCCCTGTGAAGTCAACGCCTTCGTGAGCCTGCGTCCTTTCACACATTTCGGGTTGGGGGGCAAGGGATCCCCAAAGAATGTTCCCCTCTGGATACGCTCTATTACCCTGCCATGTCCGTGTCAGGGGCAAACCTGGCAACCATGCAAAAGACAGGAACACAACAAAAGCCTAGGCAAGTACTGTTTGTTATGCCGGCTTAGTGTTGGCTTGCAATTTGAAGCACCCCTGCGAACAGTGGTTTAGATCAGCAATACAGTTGTTGTAGGACCCTGACACAAGCACCAAAAACCTATTGAAAGCGTTCAGGTGGACTTTGCCAAGAGGCTCACTGTGAGTGAGGTGGCAGTCCGTGAGTGGAGGGTTTAGGGTTTATTGATTTTGCTAGTTGTGGTAGGTAGGTATGTATTTATCATATGGGCTGTTCTCAAAGTTCTTGGCTCTTTTTCGGCACCAATTATTTTTGGGCACGTGCTATTTTCGCTGAGGTACTTACTTCTGGGTTAAGTTGGAGCATGCTCAGGGACCTTTATTGATGCCTTTTTCTTACGCCGGGCATGGACCAACTCCTCTTAGCCCTATAGGAGCTACTGTCAATATTAGGGGTATTGAAGGACCATTGACGGTCGACATGGGGGTCCTCTTGAAAATTTAGTGTAATCCGTAATATCTTCCGCATACTGAACATTAAGCTCCAAATCCAAAATCCCAAACCCTAAAGCCAAAGACCCAAAAGGTAAGACCCTAAACCCTAAACCCTAGACCCTAAACCCTAAACCCTAAACCCAACAGGTAAGACCCTAAAGGCAAAGCCTAAGCCCCAGATTGCAAGACCAAAGCCCAATGAAGCCTAAGCCCATAGTCCCCCTCAAGTAGATAGAATAGGGCTTGGGGCTTGGGGTTTAGGGTTTAGGGTTTAGGGTTTAGGGCTTAGGGTTTAGGGTTTAGGGTATAGTCCCCCTTAACTATAAGCCCCTATCCAAGAAGGCCCCATGGAGCGGACAGAGGCCACAACACACTTGAAGTTCAGCCTCAAGCTGCACCAAGGATCTTGCTTCGAAATCCTAAGCCCTATTGGGTTTAGGGTTTAGGGTGACCCAAGAATCTTGATTCTAAATCCTAAGCCCTTTTGGGTTAAGGGTTTAGGGTGCGCCAAGAATCTTGTTTCTAAATCCTAAGCCCTATTGAGTTAAGGGTTTAGAGTTTTGGGTTTAGGCTTTTGGACCCTGATTCCACTACGCAACGAAGCCACGAGAGCTCTTACCTCCGCAAGAACCTTCAGCTTCTAAGACTTGCAAGCTTGAAGAACAAACACAAGGGGGCCCTTCAAAAGGGGTTACATGCTATGTAGGGTTGTATGGGGTTCAGGGATCAGGATTAGGGTTTTTAGGGATACCTGCAATTAGGTATATCACGGGTATGAGCACTTCCACGAGGTCATCCAAGAAACTTTGAATGAAAGGCAGCGCCCTTCCCTACCAAATCCTTTCCAAATCCATCCCCAAACCGTACACTTGCCATTGCAAATTTAGGGTACCTCAACAAATCCACGCCAAAAACCCAACCAAAAACTTGAAACCCTCAACACTAAGCCTTCTCCCTCCACTTCTGGCAGGCTCTTGAGCACCCCTGGCTTAAGCACAAGTTCAGGGGGAAGGCGCGACCTCCGGATCCTCACGACAGATGGGCAAAGTAGGTTCCTGAAGGTAGAGAAGGGTTTAGGATTTAGGATTTAGAGTTTAGGGTTTAGGATTTAGGGTTCAGGGTTTAAGATTTAGGGTTTAAGGGGCACATAGAGATACATGAGGGCACCCCTGCCCCAATTTTGGGGTAGGATGTAGGGTTTGGGCTTGTGAGTTTAATGAGGCGTTGACATGAGGCTTAAAGGGTCATGGGGACTGAGCATTTTCGTTAATAATGGGATAGCTGGAGTTATCATATGGTTTATAGGCGTTATAAGTATACTTACCAAGGGTCCCTGACCCTCCAAGTAATCCCTACCTGGCACGCCTAGTTGCCCCAAGCAAATCTGATTCTTCTGTTTGGTAGAAGAATTGTGGAGACTAGTCGGCATTTCGAGGCCTCTGACGTTCTAGGTAGTTAAACTCTAAACCCCAAACTATAAGACTCTAAATCCTAAACTCTTAACATCCCTGAGTCCATGAGGCCCTAAGTTTCTAGCCCGCGCACTCCTAAACCCTAAACCCTGACCTGACAATCCTTGAGCCAGGTAATCCACTTGCGCGATGAGACTGTTGAGCGTTTGGCGCCGTGGCTTCATACACAGTGGTCTTCGTGGGATACACACCTGCCCGCAAATAATCAACCCATGTTGCCCTCAGTAGTTTGTTTAGATGCAAACAGATATAGATGTAGGTGTAGATATATTATTCCCCGAATCCACACTGGGAGTTTGTTGGTAGACCATTCTTAGGGGGGGAGTTTTACTAGCAAGGTGATACGACAGACAAATTAAGCTCTTCTTGATGTCCTGGTACAGGCTGTTACTCCGTGGTGGCAGTCTTGCTAGGCTTAGACCCTAAACCCAAACCCTCCTGACAGGTTCACTTCCAAGGGTGGGTTTTGGGCTTGCAGTGATTTCAGGTCCTGTAGATTCACTGGG
>CAJNIZ010045490.1:26380-44505 GCA_905231905.1 Symbiodinium pilosum
AGTAGTAGTAGTAGTGGGAGTAGTAGTAGTAGCAGCAGCAGCAGCAGCAGATTAATGCAGATTGAAGCAGGGAGCGCCTGCTTCGAAGTCGTAATAAAGTGTGCTATTGCTGAGGCTGCTGTTGTAATGGTAATGTCACGTTATTTCCACATTGGGAGACATAGTCACTGGGTCCGCCCAGCAAGGTTGAGAAACATCGCCAACTCCTCGCTAGATCTGCGCCTGAGACTACTGCGCTGTAATATTTGCTTCTGGCTTTTTGACATTGGTGCAGCCGTTAGCTAAGAAGGCATGGGTTTGTTCAGAAAAAATCGAAAGGCTCAATTCCTTGGGGGAGTGCCTTCCGAGCTGTTTTTGTTGGGGACTTTATTGTTCGCATGTAGCTGCTCCGGGTAAATGACACGAACATGAGCATCATGCCGTTTGGTTTTCAGTGTCTCGTCGGGTCAACATGCAAGCGCCATCAGATTGAGTGAGTGTTGTTTATGGGAACAAGAGCAGTCGTCACATTATACCTACAGGTCCATGCCACATGAGGATTTACTGGGCGAAGGCCCTGGGGTAATAATCGGAGTTTTGAATTTGGGCACTGATTTTTTTCAGGTTCCTTTTCTTGGGGACCTCAATGTACACCCAAACATACTACATTTTTTTATCAAGCGTCTTTAAATTTCAGAAATCCACCCAGAGCAGCGTTGGAATCCGAATATTAGACAGATTTCCAGGGCGGCCATGCTGGCAGTGGCTTTCCACATGGAGGCGGGGGCCTGAACGCTACATAGTTAGAATCCAAAACCCTAAATCCTAGACACTAAATCCGGGACCCTAAAGCTTAAATCTTAAAGCTTACATTCTGAATCAGGATTCGGCGTTTAACGTTTGGGATCCTATAAGGGTTTTTAAGGGGTGATGCAGGCAAACGTAGAATTCCATGAAGTCTTGGGAGTTTCATATGTTGCAAAACTACAAGTTCGGCAAGTGTACGCAGAGCTCTTTCGGATTTTTGGTGTTTTTTTTGGCAGCCGACAGGGTCTGCCCGGGATGATAAAAATTTGTATGGACATTAAAGAAGTCAAAGGCAGTCCGAAGCTAATATGTATATTGATGTAGAGGGCGTACAAAGACAACAAATGAACATGTTCGAGCGATCCGTAGCACTCCCCCTATCCGTGCGCTTAACCCCAAAATGCAACAACCTGAAGATGAGGTTGTCAGCCGCCACGGCTTGAAACGATAGACAGTAAAGCCGTTAGATCCCAAGTCCCAAGCCCCAAAACCTAAGCCCCAAACCCCAAACCAATCCCCAAACATTTCAACCCTTAAGCCCTGCAGTTGAGGATGAGGATCTTCACCAGCTGCGGGAGCTCTTCCGCGGGTCCCAGCCCACAGTTTGGGTCTTCTTGGGCCTCAGGACTTATGTATGAGGGTTGTCGTTCAGGGCTTGGGGCTTCCATCAGAAGGCTCAAAACAAAGTAATCGACGTAGCAGAAGTAACAGCATCAATAGTCAAAATCATTTTCACTGTGGTACCCATCACAGCAATCTGGTTTCAACAAGTGAAGGGGTAGTATTGAAAGCAACAAAGCCTGCAGCAGTGCTAAGAGCGGAAACATGTCACATCAGAGTCATGTGAGCTTTGGATCATGGAATTCAATAAAACGTGCGCAGACATATCCGGTATCTGTTCGAGGGGTTTGCCGGGATGCTATTGGAGCGCGAGAATCTGTACATGTATTGTAGGAGAGTGTTTTAGGTTTTAGGATTCGTCTTCTGGGGTTGATGAGGCCCCACGTGACTAGTACTGTAAACGAGGATGCTATAGTCGTCAATACCCCAACACAGAGTAGACTCTGCTGCTTCTGAGTGCAGTGCATAAATACATATTATTCTGACTACTATTGCAAGGAGAAGAACACCTTGCATGGCTCAAGCACGCCTGTTTCGCTTTCCAGTATGATCCAGCCCTACTCTAGGGTACCCTTTAAAGGGCTACAATTCGGACAAGCCCCTCAGATCCTGAACCCCAAGCCCGATTAAGTGCTCTATACCTCCCATAGACATGTACATTATACCCTAAACCCTAAACCGTGTGGACACCGTTGTAGTATGAGCTGTGACAGGTTGGACCTCAATGGAGATGGCCTCCTGACAACTCAGGAGTTTAGCACTGGGGCAGAGCTCCCAGGTTTTAGGGTTTAGGGATTTAGGGATTTGGGGATTTAGGGTTTAGGGTTTAGGGATTTAGGGTTTAGGGCTCCCAGCAAATATTCCTGCTTTTCTGGGTTGTTGTTAAGGAACTTAATTTGAGTTACTATATTGGGGGAACCATATTAATTGCCATATATACCCGTTATGGTAACTTTATTTAAGTTCCTTAACAGCAACCCAGTTTTGGAGTTGGGGGGCTTTGGGTTCAGGGCTTGGGATTTTGGGATTGAAGCCTTAGGGGTTGGGGCATGGGGTTGAGGGATTGATCCCCAAATCCTACCCCCAAACCCTAAAACACTAAACCCTGACTTTGGGTCTACGGATTCGGGTTTACGGTTTAGGGTTTCCATCTTAGAGGATCCAAGGGTTGATCTGGTGTTTAGGGTTTAGGGATTTAGGTGCCCATTGGTAATATTAGGGTTATATTGGGGTTATATTGGGATAATGGAAAATAAAATGGAAACTATAGGGTTTAGGGTTTTGGGCTGTGGGGATGATCATGTAGCAGTGTAAGTGTGCAAGGAGTGTACAGGGATGATCTTCATGTTCAGCAGAAGCCCTGAGCCCTGGAAGTTAGAGGTTCTTAGTAGGGAATAGGCAAGTACAGTATTACATAGGTTAGGTGGACCCCCACCCAGTAATGGTGACTATAAGGGATATTAAAGACTATATTAGGGTCCTCTTATATTCCTATTATACCACCATTACAGGGTGGGGGGTCCTCCTAGTATATAGGGATTATCTTCAATTTGAAGCCCAGAAAGGTTTCCACTGAAGCCACGCCACAGGAGACAGCAGCAAAGTGCGGACATCTCTTTCCCAAAGCAGGCCTCCCTTGCCCCCATTTTAGCTGTAGTCTGAAGTCCTAGTATCCCACTGAATAAGAGGGTTTGGGGTACTCCTAGTATCCCGCTTCATAACCTCTATAGTACTCATATGCCCTACGTAACCTCCTTAAAGGAATTTAGACCATAGCTCATATTAGCCCGCAATCAAAATCCATCTCCCAGAATCTTAGGGTCAGGACTAGGCAGTATGCAGAGGAGTTGGGGAATCTTGGGTTCCCAGTGTTCGCCTTCTATCTATGTGAGGATGACGCCCTCCGGGATTTGTTGCTGCACTTCTTCATACGGGCAGCCTGTTTTTCAAAGCCCATGAACGTGTCGCCTGCAACAGCGGCCGAGCTAAATCTAGCCAACAGCCCAGCATGAGCAAGTCAACAAAGACTCCACTCTTGACAGGACCCTGTGCTACATTTTTGAACATCTGCGCTGAAAGCTTGTGGATGTCCCAGCTTCGGACTTGCAACCTACGCCCTGCACTCATTCGCCTGCTGTTGCTTTGCCATGGCCTCCTGTGCGGGAGGGACCCTGCGCATCTGCACAGTGGGCGGCAAAGAGGTGGGGAGTTATCAGCACACCTGGGATGCTGTAGTACTGGCAAGCGTGGAAATGGCTGTAGTGATGGTAGTAGCAGGAGTACTTGCAGCAGCAGCAGCAGCAGCAGCAGCCGCTGCTGCTGTAGCAGTAGCGGCAGCGGCAGCAGCTGGAGCAGCAGTAGCAGGAGGAGAGAGGGTAGGAGTAGCAGCATCAACTTTAGTTGTGGCAGCAGTAGCATCATCGCGGATGATCAGCAATAGGAGTGACCGTGCTACTTGCGCAGATCGTGGGTTTTTTTGGTCAAGCATTTGGAATCTGTTAGGGCTTTCACTGCTCTTCTGTGAGATTTCTGGCAGGATTTCTGCAGTGGCTATCTTGTAGTTTGGGCCAATTGTCAAACCTAGTTGATCACAGGGTTCACCAGAAAATGTCATCGCCAATAAGCTTGGGTGAGATCTATCAAGTATTATCACATATATACATATAAAATGTATTAGAATATACCATGGTATGCTATGCTATAGTATGTTATATTATAATATAATAACAATTCAGCAGTCTCGTGCGATGCGCCGTGTATGCCGCCATGCTGAACAAGCCATAGCGACAAGCAAAGGTCCAGATCCCAAGAGGTGACATAATTTGAGCCATAGTCTAAACTCCTTTAAGGGGGGGTTACATAGGGGATTATATAGGGGACTACTATAGGGGTTATTAAGGGGGATACTAGAACTTTAGACATTTAGGGTTTAGGGTTTGGGCCCCTTTTCTGAACTGCGTATAATGTTCCTTGTGCGGCCTCCACCTGAAACCTTAAACGATTCCTAGAACTTAGCCCGAATCCTGAATCCTAGAACCCAACCTTAATTCATACAACCGAAACTTAAACCCATAAACTTACACCCCAAGCCCTTAGCCCTGTGTACTAAACCCTGCCTGCTGTTCTGGAGTAAGAAGGGAGAATAACAACAGGAATAGTAACAATAAAGCCGTAAACCCTAAACCCTGAACGTACACAGGAAACGAATATCAACAATAACAATAAAAAGCAATAATATTAGGAATAAGAATAACAATGAAAAAGCAACAACCCGTGATCCGTTGTGCAGGTGGAAGTTCCCTTTTCCGGCAGATCCACGGTTGCGGAACTCAAGGCACTCCTGCTAAGCGGCCCCAACCCCTTCCTAAGGCCTACTTAGGCCCCCGTTAGAGTTTTAGGGTTTTAGGGTTTAGGGTTTTAGGGTGTAGGGTTTTGGGGTTTAGGGTTTTAGGGTTTAGGGTATAGGGTTTTAGGGGTATCACTGGTTTCCGTTTGCTTTTCCATGGTATTTTCCATGTGCGTGATTCGTCATTGTTGAGGGTAACATCCCTGCGATGTACCCTGAAGCTCCCTCAGTTTTCTGAGGGTTCACCGGATTCCTTGCCTTTCTTTTCTGTGCTTAGACCAGAGGGCAAGGAATTCTCTGAATCCTGCCTGCTATCCTGGGACATTGCCGGAGATGTTTTTTCATGCTACTATGCGAAAGCCCAAGGAGGAATATCAGAGAAAAATTCGAGGCAGATCCCAAGAAAGACCAGCTTCAGGACCCCATTCTTAAACCCTAAACCTTAAACCCTAAAACCTAAATCCCAAACCTTAAACCCTGAACCTTAAACCCTAAACCCTATCCTGGTGCCTTGCAGGGCCCACTGCTTGCCAACATGCAGCCAGTCGCGTGCGTCAGGCAGCCAAGAGCCCAATCAACACTGGCGTTATAGATTCTTTAAGGTGTGGGGTTAGGGTTTAGGGTTTAGGGTTTAGGGTTTAGGGTTTAAGGTCTAGGGTGTAGGGTTTAAGGTTTAAGGTTTAGGGTTTAGGGTTTAGGGAGTTTACGGGTCTAGACTTCTTCTGATCTACAGGAACCTTCAGAAGGATAGAGCTCTACCCTATACTGGAGGAGCCCAGCATGTATGATTGCATATGAACTCTAGTCTAAACTCCTAGTATCCCCCTTAATAACCCCTATAATAGTCCCCGAGAAAATCCCCTATACAACCCTAAACCCTAATCCCTTTAAGGAGTTTCGCCTATAGCTCACATAAGTAGATTTTTTTTGGGGATACTATGGTACCCAATATAGAGTAAGATTATATCCTCCTTTTGGGGTATAGTATCTTATATAAGGAATCTAATCTTACTGGGTTTAACCCCCAAAACCCTAAACCCTATATGGCATTGAGGGTGGAGTGGTTGGGGTTTTGGGAGCCTGAAACCCTGAACCCCAAACTCTAAACCCCAGACCCCAAAACCCCAAACCCTAAATTTGCTTGAGGTCTTTAGATTCTTGGGGTGAGAGGTTTGGGGATTTTTGGGTTTCGACTTAAGGCTCAGGTTCCGCATTTAGATTTTGGGTTTTGGGTGTTGGGGTGTAGGGTTGGGGGTCTAGGTTTTAAGGTTTAGGATCAAGGATTTGGGCTCAAGGTCTGTGGTTTTCTGGGTTTCTCAGCAGGCCCTTTATGCCCTTTCCAGGATCCTAGGTTCCTTACAAAGCTAGGCTATACTTCGAGGGGGCTCCCTTTCTATTCCTATGTCACTGAGAATCCGAGTTTTCCTTTGCCCAAAACGTTCCGTCAGTCCTATACTCTAAACCCTAAAACCTAAATAGTAGTTTCCATCTTATTTTTCATTTTATTTTCCATTTCATTTTCACTTTAATTTCCATTATCCCAATATAATTCTAAACCCTAAACCCTAAGCCGCGTGTTTCGATTGCAGGCTCCTCCATGGTGTTGAAGTGCTGCAAGATGACTGGGTTTTGGCAGAGCATCTTGCCAGGTGTTTTGGGTTTAGGGTTTAGGGTTTAGGGTTTTGGGGGTTGGGTTTTAGGATAGTTTAGGGTTTGGGGTTTAGGGTTTAAGCTGAGGTTTGGAGTTTTGGGCGGGGTTCCCAGCATTCCCGTCAGTTTTTGTAGGATTTGGCTTTTGTACTGTCCAGAGCTCGCTCAGCAAGATCTTGGTCGAGGAATTTATTGGTCCTGAAGACTTTCTGGAAGCCCCAAAGCCTGAATCCAAGCACCCAAACCCTAAACCCTAATCCTTAGTCTCAGACCCTGGAGCCTACACATCCCTATAAAGCCCTCTAGTTTCCAGGTAATGTTCTGTTTTCTTTTCCATCTGATTCTTCAAAACCATCTGCCTCCACGCTAATCTGGAGGCATGGGGTCAAGGACGGCATGGTTTTGACCCTGGTTGCATCTGCACTGCCCGTTGGCGTCTTCGGGTTTACAAGCCGTGCGTCCGGCTACTGTCCGGCCGGCCGCAACACCACAGCCAAGGCGAGTTGTTGAACATTGTATCTACTGACCAGATTTGGGCAAAACAGGGCATGGTAGGGGTAGAGGTGGTTGAGTTTTCCAAGGTGGCAGGTGGGTTCATGCAACAGCAACCCATGAATTGGCGGGAAGTGCATCTACAATCCCTGATTGTGTAAAGCCAGGAATTTCTCAGACAGGCTAGCGCTCCATCATGGCAGCTCCGGCCCTAAATTCCGCATGTAATGCATGTATTCAAGACTGTTACCAAAACTTACTGTTGCTTGAGGGTGTGTGGGTGAGTGGGGCTAGATATTGTTTGCGGGGATTTTTAATTCCATTCCCTCACGCGTAATCCCTATCCCCTAATCCTGAGCCCTACACCCTAAAGTCCCCTAGCCCACAAACCCTAAACCCTCGACCTAAATTCCCTGAGCCCGTACACCCTGAAACCTAAAACTAGTCAGTAGGTGCGCGCCAATTTTGCGGAAGATGGATCTTTTCATCTCTTGGTGAAAGAGACAGAAACTTGACTGGTTCCAGCTTGGCTATTAGGACTTGAATTTGTGCTTCCTACAATCACAGTTTAGGGTTTTAGGGTCTAGTTTTCTGTTTCTTACTATTTGTAATGGAGCTAAAGTGGTTAATGCTTCAATTTTTGTTTCCTACGGTAGGGAAACGAAAAGTTTAACCTCTAGGAGAGGTCCTAAGGTCAGCTAAGGAGATAACATCCCTCATGCAGTATGACGACTGGGATCCGTACATGTGGGGAGCGGCCTTTGAGCAGAAGTACGAAGGCACCGCATATGAGCGAACCTTGCAGTTTGAGGCGTAAGACCTGTAGAAGCTGTAGGGTCTAGGGATTAGGGTTAAAGTGGGATAATGGAAAAGAAAATGGAAACTACTATTCAGGGTTTCATCTTCTCCCCTTGTAATAGTCCTTTTCTTGTTTTTTATAGGTTACCCCCAACCTTACTTTGATTGATTATTTTGGGCGCCAACACTAGAGTTTTGTTAGGCATGCCTGGAAGAAAAGGGCTTCGGTGCTTTCTTGCGCCGTTTCTGGTTCGCCATTTATGTGGAAACTGCCTATGTAGATCCATTCAACTGATGGGACCATCTTTCCATTTTACTGCGTGATAGAATTCATTTGTACAGGTAGTATATTTTATAGTAACCCCCATATACTGGAGTAGTTTCCATTTTCTTTTCCACTATCCCTATATACCCCCTATATATACCCTAAATAATTCCTATAAAACCCCATAGAATCCCTATAATCCTTGTGGTTTCCATTTGATTCTCCATTATCCCTATATAACGCCAATCCCACAAAGAAATTTGGAAAAGCCGGCAGGGGCCATGCCTCGCAGCACTTCATCTCGCACGCCGAATATCTAAAGCTTAAATGGTAAAGCCCACGCCTCCGAAACCCTGAGGCCTACACACAAAACCCTGAACCTCAACCCTGAACCGTGAACCCTAAACCCCGAACCCTGAACCCTAAACACTAAACCCTAAACACTAAACCCTAAACACTAAACCAAGGACCAGGCTCTCAGTTGATGCTTGCCGTGTCCCGATGCGAGCGCAAGGGGCGCTTCAAGGAAGCGGTGCAGAGCGACCTCATTGGGGAAGTCTGTCAGGATTGTGGGTTCAGGGTTTGGGGTGTAGGGAACCGTTTTCTTATAGTCTGTTGCAGTTTTGAAGCTGTCGACTTACCCAAGCAATTCCAAGTCCTCAGAATCAGCTACATATTCCGCATCTGCCCCTCCTGTCCCGTTTTGAGACTCCAAATGGGGTTTCCCAAAACTAGGGTCAACCTTTTTGGGGGTTCCCATAAGAACTGTAGTATTTTGGGGTTTAAATTGGGGTCCCTCATCTGGGAAACTAACAAATTAAACTCCGAGCCGTCAACTCCAAGCCTCTCATCCCTTGGCGCCAGCCCCTCACCAGGGTTTAGGGTTTAGGGTTTAGGGTCCAACCCTAACTACTAAACTTTCAACCTAGTAATCACCGACGTTCAGTAGTCTTCCCTGGTTCCCCCCCCGGCTCTCTACATGCCTTCCCTGTGCTCAAACCCTAAACCTTAAATGAGTCCTATGCCTACAGCCTACACAGCACCTTTTTATATGCCAGATCCAGTCCCTATTCAGAACTCTCATATAACCTCCATACAATTCCAAAGCACCTTTATACATTCCTTAAATAAGCCAAAACCCTAAACCCTAAACCCTAAACCAGTCCCTATAGAACCCCAATATACTATAGTAGTTTCCATTTTATTTTCCATTATCCCCAATAGAACCCCAATATACTATAGTAGTTTCCATCTTATTTTCCATTATCCCCAATATAACCCCAATTTAACCTTAAACCCTAAACCCCCTAAACCCTAAACCCTAGACCCTAAACCCTAAACCCTAAACCCAGCCAACCCTAAACCATTACCCCTTAGTGTACCACTATGTGAAACCTCGGGGAGGCAGGTGAGCTGAAGCTCGAGATCCCATTTGCTGCTGGAGGCTGCAACGAAGGAACTGCCGGCCTGCGCTGGGTTGTGGTGCCTAGGAGGAAGATAGGAGTTATAGTCCCCCTTAAGTAGATAGAATATGGCTTTGGGTATATTATAATAAGATCCCCATATACCCCATATTGTATCTACTTAAGGGGGACTATAGGGGTTAGAACTTGGGCTTCATGGAGCTCCTCAAGCGGCGGACTTTGAGGAACATCATGGTGGTTGCAAGATTTCCATGGGGTAGTTGGGAGTCGCCACAAGTGAGCAGCCTTTTTTCGGGTTGTTGCCAGGAGTCTTCCTGTTTTGGATGCATCTTGCTTTGCCCCTGATGGCCCTCATGTGTTTAACGGCTTGCCTCGCTTTTTTACTTGGAGTGCCCTAAACCCTAAACCCTAAATTCTAGATCTGCACTCTACACTTCCTAAAATTTCACTTCCGAGAGCCGGCCCGTTAAGCTGGATCATCATTAGAAAAGCCAGCATGCCTGGCTATGTTAACAGGGCTTTGGTAGCCCATGGACATACCTTTTATGGGTCCTAGGGCTACCGAACCCTCTTTTTATACAACGTCTGACGACATGCATACTAAGAAGTAGAGGCCTGGCACTAGCTATGATCCAGAAACCGACAGCCTTTTTCAGGTGTCGCAGAAGCACCCGCCGGTGCCGGACGAGGATTCTGATAGCCGTGTCTTCAGGCCTGGGAGCCCTCTGTTTCGATTTTTCAGGGAGGAGTTTAGGGTTTTAAGGATTAGGGATAATGGAAAATGAGATGGAAACTACTATAGTATATTGGGGTTATATAGGGATTGGTTTGGGGTTTAGGGTTTTGGGATTAGGGTTCAGGGTTAGGGGTGAGGAGGTTCTGAGAATCAAGATGGGCATCTTTTCTGAGGGGCGGTAAACATTGAATGCGGACTATCTAGGGGTCATTGTCTGTAACCCGGGCGAGCCGAGTAAACAGAAAGAGCATGTGTGAATATTGCAGGCACTGGGGAATTCGAAAGATGACCCCCCTTGCCAACTAACATGGAGCACCAAAAAGGGATGATTTGGGGTTACATGTTAGATTTTTTTTGGGGGGTCTTTCGTGAAAGATCTTTACTGCCAGGATCTCAATATGTTAGGTGCATACAGCTTTGTTCATAAAGATGGGGAGCATAGCTTGAGAATTGTACAGCAGAAGCAGCTCGAACCTGAAATTTCTAACATGTTTGGCATACATCATGCTCTCCCCGATTGCCATGTTTTACACAGGCAGGCTGAGTAAATCCATTCGAAGTGCCTGACATGGTTTGTCCCACACCCCAAACACGGAACCAGTAAGGCCTTGAGCTTAGCCGGTTTGATGGCTAAAGCAGAAGGTATATGGCATGCCCCTGTGCTCACTACGAGTGGATGGGCAGGTAGGGGGTTAAGCGGGTGGGTGGGTCGGTGGATCGTCGACCTTGAGTCTCTGAGAGGCATCCAGCTGCAAACGCCGCACAACGCGACAAGATAAGCTGCAGGACGTTATACATTAGGTGGACCCATGTGGACCCCCACTCTGTGCTAGTGACTATATGGGATAGTGCTGATTATATCCGGGTCTTCATATATTCCGATTATACTGCTATTACAAGGTGGGGGTCCATCTAAATAATACAGTGATTCTCCTCACTCCCCGCTGCAAGCATGAGCCCGAACCCTTAAACTCCAAGCCTGAAACCCTGACTCCTCAACCTGACCTAACCTCTAGACTCCCTAGACCTTAAGAATCCTACACCCCAAACCTTGCACCCAAAAGAGACTCCCAGCACCTTAAACATCCTACACCCCAAGCCTTCCACCCAAAATAGACTCCCTGAGTCTTAAACATCCTACATCCCAAACCTGGAACCCCCAAAATTTAAAATAGACTCCCTAGACCTTAAAAGTTCTACATCCCAAACCTTGGAACCCCCAAAGCCCTTCATCCCCCCAAAACCCCCAACCCCTCGCGCATCAGGCCAGGGCCTCCTCGAGCGGCCGTGGCAGACGCTGACCCACAGCAGCCCAGCATGAGGAGTTGCTGGGGTATTCCTGGAATGAGTTTTTGACAGGACAAAATTACTTCCAGTATAATCCCTATAGAGCCATAAAGGATCAATTCTTATAGGGCCTTTACGTCTATCCCAGGTTGGCTGTCACGTGCCCTGGGATGCTGCTCTTTGAGAGGCGCATGAGCCATCAAGAAGTTCATTGGCAGAATGGTGGGTCACATTCCGCGGTGCCAGTGCCGTGAGTGTTCGGCGATGCAGCGCGCAGACAGCATTTTGTGGCGACATGGAAGTGGCCACGTCACTTATCTCTGCCACATGACGCTGAACATCCCTGCCTGCAGGCAATCCGCACGCGGGCATTTCATTAGCTCCATGAACGTTCCAACGGTGTGACCCGGAATGCAGTTCCCAGCCTTTCGTCCAGGCTTTTTGCGCGGCGTATTCCTTCCAACAAGGGTGTCATCATCTTGCACGATGAGTGGTGTGCGGATGGGTGACAGTGGCAAATTACGAGTGTGAGGTCATGAGCTGCATGCATGGTGGCAGGAGTGTGCCGCGGCCCTCACTATATGAAGGAACAACCCTTCACATTCAGGGACACGACATGAGGAAGTTTCAGCAGATAGGATCTTTTTTCAAAGGACCTTGGAGTTTGGAAGCTGCCTTTTGCACACATGCGCTTTGTACAGAAGAAGGTGCGGATCTCCTGTGACAAAAGCGAGTGAGCAGATTTCACGCTGGTTTAGGACAGGCCTCCTACAGTCAAAAGAGATGTATGGAACCAGCTCTGCACCAAAAACCTGGCATTCCGGTGCAACCCGTCCTTGCATTGAGCGTTCAACGTCGACGAGCAGCAGATCGTTTTTTCAAAAACAGGGTCAACCTTTTCTGAGCTTCCCACATATCATCCGTAGGTCCCTGCACCCAGAGCCCGAGCTCAAAACCCTTACGTCAAAGCCTACCCTTGAATCCGCAAAGCCCTTGAACACTTCAACGCTGGAGCCCTTCATTCAAGCTCCTGAACCCAAACTCCCAAAAGCCGGATGGCTATGCCCGGCCCTGTCCTTTGTCTCTGGTTGATAAAGCCCTTAACCCTAAACCCTAAACCCCATGGCTCATCTTTTGGCTTTCGTAGGGCTGTCCTGATGCCATCCTTCCCGGTAATTTTGTAAAACGTCAAATGAGGTCTAGGGCTTAGGGTTTAGGGTTCTGGGCTTAGGGTTTAGGGCTTAGGGCTTAGGGTTTAGGATTTAGGGTTTAGGGGGCTTAGGAAGGTTATCCTTGATAAGGTTACTCTTAACGCTTAATGCGTTTTCCTTAATGCGCCATTCTGTATTAACAAAAATTATCATAACCATGATCATCCTTGATCAGGTTGTCTCTGGCAAAGTTTGGCCCTTAACCTCTAGGCTCCAGACCCTCAACCCTAAACCCTCAAACGCTAGACTCCTAAAACCCCCAACCCCCAAACCCCTAACCTGCAAAACCCCCAGGCCCCCATACCCTAAACCCTAAACCCTAAACTCAAGCGCCTGAAACCCAGAACCAACCCCAAACCATAAACCTAAACCCTAACTCGAGCCGGCAATCTCTGAGGTGCGCTCCCTAGGCGTTGATTCTGACCTGCTTCAAGAGATGATGCGCTGCGTGCCTTTCCTTAAAAATGGGTTTTCCAAAATTAGGAATAACTTGAGTACTGCCCCCACCCAGTAACAGTCTATATTAGGGGTCCTATTAAGGGCTATATATACCCATGTTATAAATATTATCCAAATGTTACTGAGTGGGGGCAGTACCCAAGGAATACCCTTTTGAGGGTCCCTATAATAAGGATTGTAGTATTTTGGTGTCGTCCCCCCGTTTAGGGGGACTGCCAAAAGTTGGTGAGGGTAATGTAGGGTTTGGCGCTATATACAGGGATTGTATAGGGATCCTGTAGGGGTGTACAGATTATGTAGGGATCATATGAGGTGATATAGGGTTGTACGGGAATGTATAGGGTTTAGGGGTATGTCCCCAATCATGCAGACTTGAATTCAAAAGAACGTGGAACATGACATGGAAACCGAGTTTGTGCAGGCCCGGGGTTTCTATAGAGACAACTACCGAAGTTGTGGTGGAAGATTCCTTTTGTACTTGTTGTATGGCTTACTTAAAATAGACTTCAACCTGACACGGGTAGCAACTAGATTTTCGGCCCCTACAGAAGGGTTTGAGTTTAAGGCTTTGGGTCTGGGGGTTCAAGGGTTTAGGGTTCATTAAAAATTGCTGGTTTGGGATTTAGCGTTTCGGGGTTGAGGGTGTACGCTTTCTGGTGCTTGGGGTCCCCAAATCCTAAACCCGCGAGGCCCTTACCTTGCTGTTGGGAAAATTCTCGGCTGACACTGAGCTTCTCTGACGGCTTTGGGAAGGTAGCCCTCGACCCTAAACCCGAAATCCTAGAGCTCTAAACCCTAAACCCTACAAGTCTCAATAGAGGGATCTTAATAGGAACTCCAAAGCAGAAAGTCCCCAGAATATAGTATGAATATAATAGGAATACAGCTAGCAGGGTCTTCCTACTATATTCTTAGGGTTCCCTGTGTGGGGTTTCCCAATAGTCCCTTCACTAAGGGCCCCAAGCCAAAGTGCGGCTTCAAGACCATTTATAAAGAGAATGGGCCTTGTGCAGGGACTGTCTATGAGAGGGTTTAGGGTTTAGGGTTCAGGTAGGTGTGGTGAGTTGGCGCTTGTGGAAGGGACTTGAACCTAGGGTGCAGATCTCGAGGGGACGCAACTTAGAAGACACGTTGCTGGACACTACCCTGGCAGCTTCAGAGGGTAGGTAGGTCAGTTTTTGCGGGTTTACAGGGTGTGAGGTTTTTAGGGAGTTGTTGAAAGACTTTTCGGAGGCATCTTGTAAGTTGAGTTGAGAGGAGGACTCAATTGAATTTTCCTGGCTGCCCTGAGGTACTTGCAGTAGCAACAACGGGGAGAAGGCAAACAAATTCATCAGGTTCCCGCGTGCAGGATGCAGGTTGAGCATGTGAAAAGATTTAACTTTGAGAATCCATTTCTGGTGTTCGGACCATTAAGAGTCGATGGTTGGACGCGTGAACAGCGCTAGCAAGAAATCAGTAGTAGTAAGCATGATAGGAACAGTAATGAACAGTAATAAGAACAAGTCATAATAGTAGCCATAATCATAGTGGTAAGAACAATCGTCTCTAAACCACTGCCTGTGGTGGCTTTTGGGTGTAGGGCTCTGTAGATGTGGTGTGGGGGTTGCGCATGTCCGGCAAAGTGCCGAAGTTCCTCAAAACAACCCCTGAATCATCCATGAGTATCTAGAAGGAGGACCCTGTAGCTCCCTGCAATCCGTAAATAGCATGAAGGTCCCTGATCAAATCTTTATAGCTTAGGGTTGTTTTGTGTAGTTATCATTGTTGTTAGCTTTATTGTCATTGTTTTTGTTATATTGTTATCAATATTACTCTGAAGCATTTCCAGCGCTGCTAAGTTGGATGCGGATCACTCCGGCGTCATCGACTACACGGAGTTTCTGGCCCCCAGCCCAGGAATCAGGATCTACAGTTTCAAGGTTTTAGGGTTTAGGGTTTACGGTTTAGGGTTTAGGGTTTCAAGTTTCAAGCCTGTATTCCCCTGTATAGCCCCTATATGGCTCATATCCCTGTATAAACCCAATAGAATCCTACAGAACCCGTATGTCCTTCTATCTACTCTGAATATGGCTTTGTGTTCTGCAACTTCGTCCTAAGGGTTTCGGGAATCAAGCTTGAGGTCTGAAGCTTCAAACCCTCAAGCTTAAATCCTAAACCTTCATCCCCAAATCGTAAATCCTAAACCCTAAGTCCAAAATACAAAACACTAAATCCTACACCCTAAACCCTATTGGGGGTTGAGGTTTAGGCTTTGGAGCTTCAAAAGTAAGGACGTAAGGCTGTAGCTTATCAGCTTCAGTGTCTAGGTTAGGTCTCAGGTTAAGGTTTGGGCTCTTGAGGTTTCAAATTTAGCGCTTTAGGGTTTAGGCTAGGGTTTGGGGAACTTCTTCCCAAAATTAGGGGTCCAGGATTCTAGTATATTGGGGTACATATTGGGGTCCCCTTATTTGGGGAAACTACCACATGTTGCAAGCTGTGCTGAGGAATTGTTTGAAGCACGCGTATTGGGTGGCAGGAGGGGAGGCTTTGAGGGCTTGAATGGTTTTCGCTGTACATTTGAGATGTTTACCGTACTTAGTCTAGGCAAATCCTGGGCCTTTGCTTGAGGTCCCCAAAGCCCTAGCGCCCCAAAGCTGACATGGGCTTTTTTAAAGCAGCGCAGGTGTCTTTGTTGATGGGCCTCTTTTGGGCTTCCAGGCCATTTTGGGTAGTGCAAATCAATCTTAAGCCAGGTAGCAGAACAAATCAACACCAGGTAATGTCCTACCCTAAACCCTAGCCGTGTAAGTCCCTTAAGCCCTGACATGCAACAGGCCCCCCTCAGCTTACTTTATAGCCTTCCTTTCGTCCTAGGCGGCGACGCTGGAGTGGGAGCCCAAGATAGATGACCTGATACCATATGGGGGCGAATCTTCAGGTCCTTTTGGTGGTAAGTTTGTCAGGTTTCCTCTTGCTCTTGAAGGAGAAAGAGGGGACACTATTTTAGTGACTTTGGATCAAATACCATATAGGGGTTTGGCCTTAGGAATTAGGGGATTTCCCGGAAAAAAAAGGATACCCGTCGTGTACCCTAGAAAAGCATGATCCTTACAAAAAGGGCACCCCAAAAGGGGATCTCCAAGATTCGCAAGCTCCTTGTTGGAAGTTGGGTGCTTGATCGAACCTGCTCGAGTTCAGTCGATTAATGGAGCCCCCAAATATCCCGAAGATGCCGAAGATGCAAATTAGAGCTTTTCCTTTAAGAACCGAGGCAAATCCTTAACCCTAACCCCTAAACCCTGAACGCTAAACCCTAAACGCTAAGCCCTAAACCCTGAACCCTGAACCCTGCAGCTGTGCTGAATTAGGGACTGGAGACGGAAAGCGTGAAGTGATGCAAGCTACTGGTCTTGCTTTTAGTGTTTTCATTCTTGGTAGTAATTACTAAAATGTACTGTTATTGTTATTACCATTACGATTACTACTACACCACTCTAGGTCGTAGACCCTAAGCATCGACCGCTTCAGGAAACCAATGTACATAGACAACCATGCCGTTATGCTTCGAGCCTTCCGCCCGAGTCTCAGAAAAAAAACAGCAGGCAAAAGCAAGGGGGCAGTTCCCAAGAGGCAACGGTTATTCATCCTATTCTCGTAGATGCTCACAAGCCCTAAGCCATGAAGTCTAAACCTCAAAGTCTAAACCTCCTTTCATTGGCCCACGACGGGTTGTAGGATGAGGGCCAATGAAAAAGCTTTTCGGTCATAAGGTTTAGTTCTTCTGAAGCCATTCCTTAGCAACCAGAAGCAACGGACAGGGACCACTCTGAGGGGTCTTACAGCATTCAGGGTACCTGGCTTTAGCCATGATGACGGTACATCAAGCTTTCTGCCTCCAGAAACGGATGAGGACCAGGGGCCCGGAGCAAGTTGTGAAGGAGGCATGGGCCCTGACCCCTCCATCTTTGTAAAGTTCATGTTCTTCACTTTTGCGCGAGTCGTAGCTGAATGTTCCAGGCTCTGAGCAGGTGTCATTTAGTTTGGGGGTCGTTCTGACTAGCACCCCAAATAACACAAGGGTTCGGAACCAGGCAAACTGAGGGGATGAGATCGTTGTTATGGTCAGAAGACGTGCTCAACTGCTTCAGCATAGCAGAATCGTAAAAGGCACTTGCCTTCTAAGAATCCATCCCAAAAGCCTCCAACAGTGAGCAAGGCTGACGCAAGTGCCAAAGATGTGCACGGAAGGTCATCCCATCTCATACCTGCGAGAATAGCGGTCGCTTTTGTAGAGATCCTCAAAGAACACGCATAGTTTGGAGAAGCCCCCTTCTCGCAGCACCATCTCTATAGAACCCCTACAGAACCAGCACGTGCGCTCAAGCACACCGACACTCTGTAATCGAGAGAAGGCCGAACCCCAGCGAGTAGTATTTGAGATGGGGATACTCGACCAAAATGAAGACTAAGATTTTTCTGCCTGGTTACAATACTCTATAATGAGGACGTAATCTTTCTTGGCTCAGTCACCAATCCAACTAACCCTGAGCCCTCAACCCAACATATGTACTACTTTATATGTCTGTATAGCCTTGTATAACCTCCACATAATCCTTTGGGTGCAACCCTAAACCCTGAAAACCCTAGACTCTTCACACGAAAGCTTCAGGCCCCAAACCTTAAACCAATCACATTAAAACTGAAATTCTAAAACCCTGAACTCTACAGAGCGCAAGACCCTGAAATCCTAAGCCGTCCACCCTAAAATCATAAAGCCCTCAACCCTAAAACCTTCAGTGAACCTTACTGGTGGTCAGTAGAGAATAAGGGAAAACCCCAAACCCTAAACCCCAAACCCTAAACCCTAAACCATAAACCTCAAACTCTAAACCCTAAACCTTGAACCCCTAAACTCTAAACCCTCAACCCTTAAACCCTAAACCCTAAGCCCTTAAAACCCTAAACCCTTAAAACCCTAAACCCTTAAAACCCTAAACCCTTAAAACCCTAAACCCTAAACCCCAACCCCTGAATGATACTTGCTCAGGTCCACGCCCTTGATTCCCAC
>CAJNIZ010045491.1:3440-21728 GCA_905231905.1 Symbiodinium pilosum
ATTATCATTGCATGTACGTGACATGTATCTGCATTCGGGTTCGTGGCTCCTATCTGGTTTGGGGATGGCTGAGATTTTGTATGAGGCTTGCATAAAAGGGTCTAAGTGTACATACGAATACCCCCTCCTGTTGTCGGATAGCTCATCAAAGGTTCCCGAAGAGGAACTACCTTGCCAGAATTCTGAGTCCCTTTGTACACCCTTTAAAGCCTCAACCCTAAACTACCATTTGAAGGAGTCCCCTTTTGGGGAGTCCATGCTAGTGATGTGATCCCCGGAATAGGTCCTATCACTCCTAAATGTTTTTTTTCCACAATCAGAGGCGCCCGGCTTTAGGAGTCTCTATAATTATAGAATATTGGGATCTATGTTGGGGGGTCCGCCTATAATATATTGGGATCTATGTTGGAGAACACCATTGCTGTGGAAACTATTAAATCCTACGATACACCCTAACCACTAACCCCATCAAGCTACCAAATCCTACGCATTAAGTCCTAAACCCTAACTCTATATGGGTGGTTGTCAAAATTATAGTCCCTTTTTGGATCCCTATTATAATACGGCACCTAAGATTTAGGGCACCCAAAAAAAGACCATAATTTTGACAACCACTCATATGGAAGCTGCCAAATCCTACGTCCTGAGCTTTCTGTCGGCCGCCGCAAGCTGCCCAGATCAAGAATCCTCGGCGACCGACACTGTCCAACCTCGAGGCTGCGGCCACTACGGTTTAACCGAGGGATCCAAACGGGGTTGCGGTTTAGGGTTTAGGGTTTAGGGTTTGTACTTTTAAAGGGTGTTATAGGGGATATATACTGTAGGGTTTAGTTGGGGTTTAGGGTTTGGAGCTTCCCAAAAAAAACGGCTACCTTCGTAGGATCCCTTTAATCAGGAGCATCGTATAGTGCGCTATTTAGGGATCCAAATAGCCCAAAGTAGGTATTACTTAGAGAAATTAGGGCAACGTAGGTAGTATGTATAGACTTGGACCCCAAGGCTAGCATTCTGAGTTTGTGGCCTTTGTTTGTGGAATGATGAATCGATGATTCCCATCCCCTTAGTAGTAACTACCCCGCAACGCTCCATAAAATTCCACACTTAGCACATAATAAGGGTAGTATTGGTTTTAAGGGGGTTGGGGTTTGTCATCAGGGCCCTAGACGGTTAACCCTAAACCCCAAAGCCTGAAATCCAGGGGGAAGTGATCATTGCTTCGTTGCTACTTCGGGAGTGCTCCCGGTACCAGGGGCCACTGCCGTAGCCGTAGTCAGAGGAGCAGTTCAAATCAGTAGTAAGATTGAAAGATTTAAGGCAGCAGTCGTAGCTGTAATAGTAACAGAAGCTGCACCAGTAGTCGTAGCATCGGTATCAGTACCTGTGCCACTACTTTCAGTTTTTCATGTGCACTCGACTGCATTGGATTCAAATTGTTGAGTATGGTTCTCCAACATTGGTCGTGGCATTTGTGGTAGACCCGGTGCCAGATTGGCTTATTACAGAGATAAAGGCGGTCTTCCCTCCTCTCGTCCCCTTCTGGGGTCTTTCTTTCAGGCCGGGGCTTTTCCTTTCAGGCTCTAGGCCCTTTGACCGCCTGTAGTTCTTGCTCAGAGAGTGGTTTTCCCCAGGGTTAGCTCCAAGGCGAAAGGAACTCTGCAGCACTCCTGTTTTTTTTTTTTCCGTCGTTGCGTTGGTTGAGAGGTTCAGGAATTCCAACATGTTTTTATTTTTTGTGTGACTGAACGAGCTCTCTAATTCGGGGCGCACAGGGAACACGAGTCCTAGGAGGACAATTTACATACTCCTGAAGGCCTACTCGAGTTTAAACAAGGTTGACACTTTTGCAGCCTTCTGTACTCACCAAACCCTACACCCTAAACCCTGAAACCCAAGCCCCAAACCCTAAACTCTTAGCCCTAAACGCTAAACCCTAATCCATTCTGCCTGTGCAGCAGGGTCCTGCGCAAAGGGTTCAGATGTGGGGGTTTAGGATTTCAGGGTTTCGGGTTTAGGATCTAGGGTCTAGGGTTTAGGGTTATGTATCCTTATGGTTCGTTGGACTTCAACCCTCAGGGACACAGTCTTGAGATTGGTGCTAGTTGGGACCCCAGCTTATAAGTTAACAGCGGTTTAGGGTTTAGGGTTTAGGTGTTTCGAGCTTGTGGACAACCCTAAATCCTGAAAATCCTGCAATCCCATGTCCTCAGCAGCTCTAATTATGGTTATAGTCCCCCTTAAGTAGAGAGAATATGGGATATATTGGGATCTTATTATAATATACCCAAAGCCATATTCTATCTACTTAAGGGGGACTATACCATCTTGCAGCAACTCTCGGTCTCCTATCAAGGTCGCAAAAACTTTTAGATCCTTCAAACTCTTTTGGCTGCTACAGAGAGGGGGAGTGACGCGATATTTCGGAAGTTGTTGTTACTTATTCTCAGGATGCGAGGTTGGTGACTTCTGTTGTGGGCTTCATGGGTAGTCAAAGAAAGGTCTACAAACAGAAAAATGAAGGTATGACTATGGATAGTTTTTGGTGTACTTATGAGAACTTTTATGTAGTTCCTGTTGCTGTGGTAAACCGCAACACGCTCCCAAAAAAGCATAACAAGCCCATGAGGGAACTACGTAGGGGCCTTTGGAGAAACTCTAGCTTGATCCCAGGCTTATGGTATCTTCTATTCACATGATAGGATTTCATGTAGACCCCTAATTAAGGCGCCCCCTTCTTGTTAAGGGCCCTAATATTAGGATCACTATTATAACTCCCATTAAAGGGAGGGGATTATTAGTTAGGGGTCTACATCAGGGAGGGGCTTGTGCATTTAGGGTAGTTAGGATACCGTAAGGGTCCAGGTACCCAAGGAAGGGGGCTTCAGGTCGCAAATACCACAGTCCAAACGGTCTTTCAGACTCTTTCAGACCTGAAGCCCCAATGTTTCGGTACTTGGCCCCTAGGGATGCACCCTAACCCTAAACTTAAACCTTAAATCCTAAATTTTAGCGATTGGTCTTCTGCTTGGGATTTCTTTTGCTCCCATTGTTTTTGCGCAGTTGCCTTGTGGCCCTGTATAGAACCATCTGCAGTGATGGCACGCCATAAAGTGTAACCGCCGGCTTCTACACCCCCAGTATGATCGAAGCTCCTAGAACGGCATCCATCATCCGGAGAAGCCACCCCGACATCAATATCCCTTGCTTAAAAGCCTGCACGAGGAGAAAAACGTGCATGGTATTTACCCCATACCATCTGTAGCCTCTTCTACTTGCTCTGGCAGAGAATGCTCGTGTTTTCATAATGTGCTTTCATTCCTGACCAAAGATCTATCTGGCCTTGATATGGATATGCCCCTCTAACACATTATATGCCAGCATTTACCTTGAGCCTTAAACCCTATTCCTACCCCTGCTACACCCCTACATATTGTTGATACTGAAGCTGCTGCCTGCTTATATACCCCCGTGTAATCCCTAAATTTGCGCAGGGCGCCTGCTGGGAGTTCCTAGAGGAGCACTGGAAGGAGGTTGTGCAGCATAGCAGCAACCTCGAGGCACAGAAGGGTTGGGGAACAGAAGGGTTGGGGTTTTTAGGGGTTTTAGGGGTTTAGGGGTTTTAAGGTTTAGGAGTTTTAGGGTTTAGGGGTTTAGGGGTTTAGGGGTTTTACGGTTTAGGGGTGTAGGGTTTAGAATTTACCCTACAGCCTTAACACCAAGCCCTAAATCCCAGCATTTTTCTGTAAGTCCTTAGCCCTCAATACTAAACCCAAGGAAATTTCGCTAAATGCTTAAACCCCAAGCCCCAGTCATCTTCTTGAAGTCCTCAAACCCTAGACGTGTGTTTCTTAGGGATGGTTGAGGGGCACTGGGCTAGGTTTCAGGGTTTGGGGAGGGGGGGTAAGGGGTGGAATCAGAGGGGCTTAGGGTTGAGGATGTCTCGGGTTTAGGGACTAGAGCTTTGGATTTCAGAGCATGGAACCACCAATTAAACCCTCAACCCCAAAGCCCTCAGCCTATCCATACATAAACCATGTAAATCAAGCCAAAAAGCCTTAGATCGGAAGAACCCCACACTCTACACCGTCGCCCCTTCAATTGTAGGGCCGTGGGTTTTTGAGTGAAGCGCCCTCACTTAAGGGTTGAGCGTTGAGGATGACTGTAGGGATTTAGTTCATTACCAGGGGGTTTCCCAGTTTTGGTTTAGGGTTTTAGGGTTTAGGGTTTAGGGTTTCCCAAAAATGGGGGTACTTTATTGCGGGTCCCTATAATAAGGATTGACGTATTTTTGGGTCTATACTGGGGTCCCCTATTTACGGAAACTACCACTAATTAGCATGATGGTCCACAGATGCTGTATGCAATTAGGGAATAGGGCACCTCGAAATAATGCTGTGCATGTTGCAGCCCCCTAAAATGTTTTAGGGGAAAGATTCACGGCAAACGGCTGTAGGATTTTAAGCGCTGTGGATTGCCTGACTTCACCCAACAATCGCTGAAGTGCAACGTGACTTTTTTACGTGGCACTTGAGGGTTGCATGAGGTGTTCTCTGTGGACAGGGAGCCCACAAGTTGAACCAGTACATGTTTAGAGCTCAGCAGCCAGGCGGTATGATTCACATTTCCGGACTTTGGAGGGTCCTTTGTGAAATCTATTGCTGTAAGTATCACGGCACGTGCTCTAGCAAGAAGTTAGCTTCTGTGGCTGCAGGAAATCTTGCACTGCTTTACATGCCTTAAACATCTAGGGCATCCTAGGTGATGCAATTTTTTCTCCATCCACGCGTACATTGGTAAACAGTTCTCAACCATCCCGCCAGCACAGCCCTATATAATGTCTTTCTATATGGGATTTACGGACCCGAAGCCCACAGTGCTACACACAAGTGCCTACAGTCTGAATCAAAAAGAGCTATCTGCCATATAGTAACCCGGCCATTGTAAAGCTATTTACTAGGTCCCAGACCGCTAGGGGCAGCAAAGTGGAAACCCCTCGACCTGAGACCCCTAAACCTTGAATTAAACTAGGGGTTCGAGCTTTAAGTCTAGGATTACTTTTAGCCACATGTATGAGTAATCCCTCCCCCAAAGAACCCCACTCCAGTCTTGTCACTCCTTATCAAACCCCAGGTTCCATTCCATTTTCCATTCGAATCTCCAATACAGCGTCGGGGCTACCCTGAACACGAAACCTGGTAGAGACTTATATATCGGAGATACGAAGTCCCTCTTTAAATTGCATTGTACATCCTAAGCCCTCCTTAAATCTAAAACCCAAAGCCCTTCATCCTAAACCCTAAATCCTAACCCTAGGCCCTTCATCAGAAATCAGAAGCCTAAACCTTACATCGTAGATCTTAAGACCCTAAATCCTCTTCCTGCAAAAGGAGATCATTGGCCAGCAGCACCCCTTAGTGCTCGAGCTGCTACAGGACTGTTCTCAACACTTTGTTTCGTGCGAACTTTGGGGGGTGTGGGACTTCAGGGCTTAGGGTTTAGGATTTAGAGCTTAGGGTTGAGGGTTTTAGGTTTTTGGGGGTTTTGGGGTGGTTTAAGACCTAGAGTGTCCAAGTACACATACGAATTTTTCCGTCTCCAATTTTCTACAACCTGAATGGTGCTGGGTGCTTAACTAAATCCCTAATCTCTGGGTACCTGGGTACTGGGGGGGTTCAGGATTTTTTCGGGACTGGGAATAGGGATTTGGTGAGTGTTGGAGCCGTGGGATTTTCAATGTTTAGGTCTGTTGGGCTAGCGATAGCGCTAAACCCGAAAGCCCATGTAAACCTTCTGGCATGGGCACTGGGAACATGCAGGGAAGGGCTTCTTTGGATGTCAGGTTCTGGAGGTTGGCAGATACCTGGACCCCCAAAGTATGTAGAATAAATAATGGCCTTTTGGGCTATATTTAGGGGATTTGGGCCATTATTTTACCTACTTTGGGGGTTTAGGTATGATATAGGATGCAGAAGATTTCGTTAGGGGGTTCAGTTCAGAGTGCAGGGTTTTGGGTTTAGTCACGGGCCTTGGGCATAGGCAAAGGCCTTAGATTCGGGGGTCGAATGGTTGGGTCGTTGTGGTTAACAGTCAGTGATGCGGGCCTTCGCGGGCTCGGATTTGGAGGTTGTGTTCCGGGTTGACATTTCAATGCAGAGTCATTTTGATGTTTGTACAGGTGAATTTTGGAAGCCTCTAAAACGGTCCGACAAGGGCCCTATGAGAGTCATGCCATAGCTGGAGGATCCTCATATTTGCGTGAATGCTCGAGGTGTTTCGACCTTGTGTCTACAGGAGGTCAGTCGAGAGCTGGTTTTAGGGGACTTATAGTTCCCTTCATATAACCTACTTACTTAGCCCCCTGTGCCTTGAAATAGCCTTAGTCGCTCCATCTTATAGAGTTTGGCGTTTAGAGTTCTGGGTTTAGGGTTTATGTACTTGTTGGGAGCAGTACCCAATCTATACTGCAAACTGTAACAAACTCTCTCGAACACGAAGCCCAGCATGACTAGTCATTCTAACCTTCCCAAACCCTAAACCTGCAAACCTGCAACCCCCAACCCCAAGGGTTTAGGGTTTAGGGTTTAGGGTTAAACCCCAGGGCCCAAACCCGCAACCCGAAGCCCAGCACCCAAAACCCTGAGATCAAGACAGACCAAGCCCCGCAAGCGTTTTCGTCAAGAGGCCTCACGCGGCATGAAGCGACCCGCCCGGGCCTTCAGCGGACCGGGTTATGCAGCCCTAAGCCCTAAACCCTGATATAGGGACCTAAATAATTACCACTGTTGTGTTTCCATATTCCTTGTATCAGTACAGTATATGCTACCTCAAATGGACTTCAAAATGATATTGGTAATTATTCAGGCCCCTGTAGTACACTAAACCCTAAACCCCTAAACCCTAAACCCCAAACTCTAAACAGGCCCCCTATAGTAAACCCTAAAGTCTAGGGCTTCAAGGGTGTCGAACTCCTGGGTTGGTTGCCAAGCGGCTCGCCTCCTGTAAGGCAACCCACCTGATAACTAGTTTCGGGTTTAGGGTTCCGGGTTTAGGGTTCCGGGTTTAGGGTTCCGGGTTTAGGGTTCAGGGTTTAGGGTTCAGGGTTTAGGGTTTAGGGTTCAGGGGCTTAGAGTTTGGAGTTTAGGGTTTAGGGCTACCCACCTGGAAGTTTCCTTGACAGGGGTCGGGGTGCAAGGGCAAGTGGCTTGTGGCGACCCTAAACTTTCATCCGGCGGCATATTGATGTGAAAGATTATGAAACCCATAAGGTCTTCCTTTTGAGTACTTTGGTTTGGGTACTGTCCCCACTCAGCAACAGTTGGAAAGCCATCATATTATAAATATTTGTATACATGTATATATATATATATACCTAAACTATAGTGTGACTATCCCTAATCCCTAAACACTATAATTCCTATAAACTTTATAAACCCTATAAGCCCCAAACCCTGTAAAGCCTATAAACTCTAACCCTTATACACCCTAAACCCTAGAGTGAGACTCTCCGAGGAGGACAGCAGATTCACTCTTCCCTGTCGCTAGTCTCAAACACTAAACTGCCATCCCTCGGCCTAATAAGATCCCCATATGAGCTGTAGTCTAAACTCCTTAAAGGGGGATATATAGGGGATAATATAGGGGGCTACTATAGGGGTTACTAAGGGAGATACTAGGAGTTTAGACTATAGCTCATATACCCCATGTGTTCACTACTTAAGGGGGACTCTTTGTTTTCCAAACCTCCAAAGACCTTGTAGGGGTCTGTACTGACAAGCTGGCCATGAGCGAAGAGTTATTGGTAGTTATTAGGCGGCCTCTTTGGGTCCGTACTGCATCTGTGCAGGGGGCAGAGTTTGTTTAGGGTTTTGGGGTATCTAGACGTGCGCCAGCTCTTTCCAAATTTTCATTTGAAAGTAGCCATTTACAGCACGTTGCAGTCCAGCAAATAGAAAAGACCTCACCTGGACTTGAACACTACAGAACCATTTTTGCAAGGCTACATCCAAAGAATGTGACTCGCACGGAAATTCTAAACCCTAAACCCCAATCAGTCGGGCCTTTGATCTGATCCACGCTTCATGGAGGAACCTCTCAGCACTCCACTTAGGGCACTAAGGTAGTGCAATTCTCAGGACTGAAAGGACGAAAAGTCATGCAGGGTTCTTTTCATTCACAATACCCGGGGCTGACTGGGATTCCTGTAGTTAAGGCCACAGATTCACCTGTTGGATTTTTGTCGGGGGTCCTATCATCCCCAATTTAGAGTAAGCATTCCCTGTAACTTTGGTCACAGTATTTTTTACATCAAGAATGTAATCTGGTCAAGTTCAACCACCATAGCATTTGAAACGTTACTCAAATGATCAACCATGATGCTGGAAACTCGAAGCTTAGAGCCCCCATCCCTGTCTGAAGTTGTTCTCCTCAATTTTGGTGAGTGGATATAGTCAATACGGGTTCCTTAAGGAAGTATTTCTTTTACGTGTCCAATTTGGGGACCAGAAGTTAGGCTACTACCATATTGGCTCCATGACCTCAGTTTGGCGACCGTATGGCCAGTGGGTTATTGCAATTAGAGTCTAGCCAAATGGGGGTGCATGTATCCTGCATCTCAAAATAGGGACCCATGATTAAATCGCCCCCAGTCCTAGACCCTAAACCCTATACCCTAAACCCTCAACAGTATAGTGGTTTCCTTTCTTTTCATTCGCTACTAACCCCTCAACTGCTCAGGGGCGAAAGCCGGATGATGAGACGCCCGCCGCGTAGGACCAAGGCGGAGCTTCCCGATATTTGTCGTCCATAAGTCATATCTAAGACAACATAGGGTTCTGTAGGACTAGATAGGGGTTATATGGCGACTATATAGCGGTTTTCAGGGGTAGCATAGAGAATAAGGGGTCTAAAAAAGGGAGTAAGAAGGGAACCCAAAAAGGGAACTCCACCAATAAAGTAGGAATATAATAGGAATATAAGGACACTGGTATTCCCAGGTTGGCTACTGCCCCCACCCCTTAACAGCTGGATAACATGTGTAATATAATTACAGAGCCCTTAAAATGACCCCTGTGATGGACTGTTAAGGGGTGGGCGCAGAACCCAAGGTCGAGGGTTTATGGGGCTTAGAGTTTAAGATTCAGGGAGGGTTAAGGGCTTCGGGTTTAGGGTTAAGGGCTTAGGGATTACTACCCAGCGCTGGAGAATCAAACGGAAAATGGAATGGAAACTCGGGTGTCTGTGTCTGGGTTATGCGGCTTGCCTCTGCAAAGCAAAGAATCAAAGACAGGGACAAGAACATGGAAGCATTAATCCCCTCCCCCAATATGAAACACCCCAACCCCCAATATCAAACACCCCCGCATCTATTTCACATACCGCGGCGGGAATACTCGATCTTGCGGGGGGGATGTTCCAACGGGAGTGGATTATTGGGGATTGCGTAGGGACCATAAGGGCGTCCGGTAATGCAGGAGCCTGACTAGTGTTCTTGACTACAAATATGTCAGGCGCCTTTGCGTTAACTTCTGGGAAGGGAATGTGTTCAGGCGGCTTAGGGTTGGGAGTTGCTTCTGGGGCGCTACGACGAGTTGAGGGTTTAGGGTCTTTGGGTCTGCTTTGGGGGGTATGGGATGTAACCTAGTACTCCTAGTGGGTTTATAAAGTGAAAGCATTCCCAAATGGGTCAGGATCTTACAATTGTAGGCTTTCAAAGAAGACGGGTGCCCTTTGTCAAGGTGCAGATTTCTGAAGGGTCATAAGAAGGTTTAGACATTAGCCAAACATCTTGAAAGTAGTTTCCTGTGTTGATTGTCTGATTCGTTTGAGAATGCCGGCAAACGTAGCGATTCGAAACGGACGCGTAGAAATTATTGGGAGTTGGCTCGAATTCTTACACTAGGGTGTCTGTTGTACTTATGGAAGATGACCATGTGTTTGGCTAAACTTGTTGTATCCACTTGTAACGCAGAAAGGCAGGTTGAGTCTGTGAAGGCCCGGAACCTCGAACTCTAGGGCTCCGTTCAAAACACCAGGGTTACACGGTTTAGGGCCTTGTAAAAAAGACCACCATCAACAGGTAAGGGTTCACTGAAAACCCTAGGCCCTAAACCCGAACCCTAAAATCCATCCGAAGAAGTGACAAGCGTGATTCAGGAGAGACACCGGTAAGCATCTATAAGCTCAGATAGGGTTTAGGGTGTAGGGTTTAGGGTTTAGGGCCCACCCAGTAACAGTCTATATTAGGGGTCCTATGAAGGGCTATATGTACCATACTATAGTTATTATCCAACGGTTACTGAGGGGGGGCAGTACCCACACTGTAGCTTATATTGGGCCTGGGGTTACATTTGGATTATGGGGAATAAAATGGTAGGTTTGATTTAGGGTTTAGGGTTTAGGGTTTAGGGTTTAGGGTTTAGGATTTAGGGTATGGGGATTTTAAATACTGGGCCTGCAAATAAGCAGGTGCCAAACACCTTCGGAGGCTAAGTTTACACTATATAGCTACATGGACCCTTTGACCTGGTGGGTCTGCCAAGACCTGACGGCACAGAAGAACCCGTGTATTCAGATTTGAACTATACACCAGGCACTTTACCTACGTATTTCTTGGAAAGCTTAAGCATCAAAGTCGCAGCCTCGCACCTCTAAGGAGGTACAAAGCTCTCCAGAGACCCGTAGTAGGGGACACGGCAGGAAACCACCATTAGGATGCTCTAGCAGAAAGCACAGCATCGAGCAGAATGTAGCGCAGCACGCATGACAGGCCGACTCTCCTTCGGACCTTCCGTCCTTGTACCGTTTCAACCTCCTTTGCAGGCAGCACAGGGTCTGGGATTTGGCGTTTTGGGTTCTGATCCATGCTTTTGGCCGTGCAGGCAGGAAGTTGGATTTAGAAAGACTTCCCCTGACTTTTAAACGACGCCTTCCGAAACATCGAATGACCGCCTGTAGTGCCAGTGTCGTGTCGGGCAAGGCTGAGTAAGGAGCGTCACAGCACATACCCCATACCTTACTGCCCTGCCTCCCAACAAAGCCAAGTAGAGCTTCACTAGCCATTTGGGCCTTCTTTGGGAGTGGGGAAGTACGGAAGAGATTAGCATGCGAGTGCAGGAGGCTGTTAACTGCCATCGGCAAGTGATATCAGCATCTTGTTTCCAGAGGTAGTTGAGAGGGGTACCACAACCCCCAACGAAGGGTGATGGCATCATGTTCTCTTTTGGTTGTTAAGAACCTTAAGCGACTTCCTGCACCTTCAAAAAATCTGAGTGACTTCTCTCCCATTCACACAGCACCCAAAAATGGATGCTGCGGTGCATAATGAAAATCTTGCATGACCCGTAGTACCGTGTATGTTGGAAGTTTATGCTTTAGAGTATATTAAGATCGTAGGGAGACAGCATGCTTCAGCGTTTGCTCCGCAGAAGTTTTCAGCCACACTGTCCATAAACTTGGACATCCAGATCTTTACACCTTGGGCCCTGGGCCTTTAGGCTCCACATTGTTCAGGGGAAATGCAGAAGCTTGTTGTCATCCCCAAAATTGATGTTGTTAAAGTTCCTCCCTTTTAAGCAGTACTTGTAGGCTTAAGTTGTCAGTGACATAGCTTCTCGAAGAATCGCTCAGAAATAACCATGTCGTTCGCACCCCTACAAGTGTACAACGCTAAAGCCTAGCGCTAGGAGAGTTGTACGGTCTCGCGGAGGGTCAAGGCAAACTTTTGGTTGCAAAAACACAAAGGTCTCAAACATTGTTTTTTTCAGGAGCAGCTTTTGTTGTTTTGTTTGTCACAAATTTGAAAACAAATGTTTAACAAATTTGTAATACAACAACGGCACATGCTTCAAACTCAAGCGAACAAGTTGAATGCACTGGATTCTCAACATTTCGCAAGAGTCTTAACAAGTTATGCAATGCTCTTGAGTGACATTTGTTTGTGCAACATGTATTCTTTTGCAACATTCCGCAGATATCCAAGATCCCTATACGTACCAACACTTTTTAGTTGGTTTTATAGATTTGGCGGTTTCCTCGGTTGACCCTGCCCGTCAACATTAAAAGGACTTCACTGGGAACTCCAATAGGGAACCCCAAGAATATAGTAGGAACATGATAGAATATGAGAACCCTGATAGGTATATGCTTATTATTTTCCTACTATATTCTTGGGGTTCCCTATTTGGGGTTCCCAGTAAAGTTCCTTTAAACATGCTGACGTTTCCCAGGTTACTTTGTGAATGCGACAACTCGTGTCCTGCTGCTCGTTAGCCATACAGGCAACAGGCCGTTTCACAGACGTTGCGCAAGGAAGCACTGCAGCGAGCAATGCTTGTCTGGGCTGCTGTTAGAGAACTGAGATTAAGCTACCATAGAATGGGTATGTTTAGAAAAGGTTTCCTTGAGATCGTAACTGACTTCATTTTCCTTAGCAACCCATTTGTTGACACCTACCTACTCCCCGTCAGAAGGGAATGAAGGACTAGGATGCAGAGCCTGGGCGCAACCTTGCAAAAGATTGTATAGGGACCTTCGTGGGATCATTTCTATATTATGTACTATCGGCGAGTAAGCCTGAGGGCCCAAGTACCCAAAACACTATTGATTTACAGATGATATTAGCATCTGGACCCTGGCAAGCCCATTCTTCGGGTTACTTGCAGCACCCGTAGCGCACACGGCCTCAACCCTGGACCCCCCCTAAACCCTAAACCCTAAACCGGACCGCAAAAACCTTGGGTACTTGACGTCTCTGAGCACAGTAGGCGCCTGCCTCGTACAGATGCTGCGTGCGTCCTTGTCGTTGAAGTCGTGGGGAGCCATGGGTGCTACAGGAAACATATCTAGTAAGGTTTAGGGTTTCAGGGTCCATGTACCCAATAATTAGGTACTTGGGATTTGGGTAATAGAAATTATAGTACAAGTTTTGGATAAGTGTGTGATAATCTGGTACTTGGACCCTTAGGGACTGGTAGTTTCCCGAAATAAGGGGACCGCAATATAGACCCCAATATACTGTAATCCTTATTCTTGGGACCCCCATAAAGGTTGGGAAATCCCCCTATCTCATGGAGGCAGACCTAGCTCAGCCGCAACTCTCTCAAAACCCTGAACCCTGAAACCCTGTAAGCCCCAAACCCTAAACCCTACACCCTAAACCTTACACCCTAAACCCCAAAACCTAAACCCTCAACCCTAAACCCTGTATGCCCCCAAACCCAGGGTTTAGGATTTAGGGTTTAGGGTGAATACAGCCTCTTACACCTCGCCGCTCCCCATGACGAAGGGCTGCCGTCTAAGTTCTTTCAAGTGGAGGTGCCTGCAAGAACCCTGGGCGAGCTCGCGCCCTAACCCCTAAACCCTAAACCCTAAACCCTTTGAGTAAGAGAAGTGGAGAGGCCGTTTAGCACCCCAGGAATCTATGCAACCTACAAAGATTCTGGGATCCTCCCTGGGATAATGGAAAAGAGAATGGAAACTATAGGGGTTGTGGGGTGTATATATATAGGGGTTAAATGGGCATTGTAGGGGTCATATTGAGATTTTGTTTGGAGATGCTGTTTGAAAATCTCTCCGAAAAGATCCTGAACTACAGCTTTGAACCAGCAAGTGTCCTCTGCGCCGCATGATTGGGGTTGCCAACCCGCATCCCTCTGTACAAAGACGGTAGCAGCATACTGGGCTTCTCAAAATAATTGGCCGTTTTGGGGCATCCAGCTTCCGGCTGTTGTTGCCCAAGGTTTTCGGGCTTAGGTTTATGTGCATAGTTGTATAGGAATCTAGATGGACCCATTTTGAGAAGTACCCAAATTCAGCTCTGGGTGTGGCTGCAGCCTCTTGATGACTCAAGTCCCTTTTTCAGCGCCACGGGCTCATTGTTCAGGGTTTCAGGTTTCCAGGGCTAAATCTGAGCTTCTGAATAGCCTTCCGCTTTGCTGCCAGGGCAAGGCAGTGCTGGAAATCCGTTCCAGTCATCTAAAATTTGATCCTCAACATACACAAATATGGAAAAGTTGCAGTACCCGATTCTATCATGAAGTGTTGGGTTTAGGGCTCATAAACCAAAGATCTCTCAAGAGCTGACATTCCAGAGGCCGCAATTTGCCGGTCCAAGCGGGGAAGGGGCTACTGGCGTGGTCCTGCCCGTTCAAAGAGACAACCGATGTTGCGGCTTATCCCTACAGATCCAAGTATACAAATATTAATTAGAGTGGGCCCTAGAGCCTACAAATATTACCTACACTGGGCCCTAAGGCCTATAAATATTACCTAACTTGGGGCTATTTGGATCCCTAGGGTATGGTGTCTTTGAGTTCTATAGTCTTGGTAGGCGCCCAGCCCTCTCCCGAGGGCAGCCAACCCAGGGATTATTCCAAGGGATTAAGTATGAATCGGTTCTGGGTTTAGGGCAGTATGAACATCCAAATATAGGAGTTAGATATACATACAGCATACTCACACACACATATATATATATACATTTATGTATATGTATATGTATATATATATATATACAGATATAGATAGGCATTATCGCACGGACCCACTCCTGCCATTTCAGTCTCTAGGGCTGCCTTGACCGCAGGCAAGAGCAAGGTTAGACCATCGGATAGGCCATCCATCCCTGCATGCATAGCATAACTCCAAGCCAAGCATGGCGCCCTTTGGGATTAGGGTCTAGGGTCTAGGGTTCGGTGTTGAAGGTTTTGGGTTTTCGGCTTAGGGTTTAGGGAAACATGGCCTAAAACACGTAATAAGATTACTTTTAATGTTTCTGGTGTCCAGTAATTCCAAGACCAAACTACTCTCCACCCCAGCACTTCGCCAATCAGGACCCTCCCTGTACCTTGAAATAGGGGTATATAGGGTCCCTGCAGTAATAGCGGGTATTTAGGGTATGGAGGGTAGCTAGAGGATCTAGGAAGAGAGGTTGATTTCCTAAAGCTCGGGTCTCCTTTGTTAACACCCTGCCTGCACACAGGTAGGGCCCCCCAAATCTCCGGACCCTGAACCCCGTACAGTCTCATCAAACAAACGAATTTTCTTCAACGCTAATCGTGGGGCGGTGAAGGTTTAGGGTTTAGGGTTTAGGCGGGTTCGCAAGTGTTTTTTTTGGCAGATGTCCACGTCCTTCAGCGGATGAGCGCTCCCAAACTGAGGGCTTAGGGTTCCCATTTCATTTCTGCAATCCCTCATAAGTGGTTATGGTTTAGGGTTTTAAAGTTTAGGGTGTGAGGGTTTAGGGTTTAGGCGACGGCCCAGCGTCCTGAAGGGTTTAGGGTGTAGGGTTGAGGATGAAACTTCATGCGTGGCTTTAGGGTGCAAGGCTGAGAAGGAATCTGGGTCTCACTTATGGCGAACCAAATGGCTCCTCAATCGCAAATTGAACTGGTGACTGCGTTTATGGGATGCAACCTCTAGACCCTAAACCCTCAAAGGGTGTATGATGGGATGTATAGGGAAAGGAAGTTCTTTAACCACACTGCTTGTCATGATGAAAGTCGCAACGATTTGACATTGCACAGTGACAGCGACAAGGGTTCAGAGCTTAGGGTTTAGGGTCTATAAATCGGCAACTGCATTAAGACAGGTCAACAACAGTAGCGATGGACCTTCAGAATACGTCTGGAAATCCTCACGATCGTTGGCACACTACCGCTGACAATCCCTATAGACACCGGCCTTGTGACCCTGCGATTTTAGTGGGGACTAGGGTGGGATCACTGCACATAATTCTATACAGGTAATTCTGAACAAGCTTAACCCTGAACCCTAGACGCTCAACATCATGAAGCCTAAGCCCTTAAAGCCATTTTTTTGATTCAACCACCTCCTAGCCTTTTGACACCCTAAACCCTAAAACCCTAAACCCTGAACCCTGAACCCTGAACCCTAAACCCCAAACCCTGAACCCTAAACCCTACATACGCTGCTATTGCTGCCATGGTTGCCAAAGTCGTGAAAGACGGCAAGGATAAAGATGCCAAGAGCTCGGAGTCGACATTCTTGGTGGCAAGTAGGGAATCATGAATGAGGTTTAGGGTTTAGGGGTTCAGGGGTTTAGGGTTTAGAGCACTGTGCAGGGCCCTTAAGTCCTCATACCTAATGGTTGCGGTTCAGGGTTTAGAGTTTACGGGTTTAGTGGGGGGGGGGGGTACCATGTAGGGATCTTACATAAGCCCCAGTGTACCCATTACAGAACTCCCTTTGGTCCGTATATGTATATATATATATAGATCATGTGGGTTGTTTCCAAAATTTGGCGCACCATATTGTGAATCCGCAGAATAAGAATTGTGGTATCTTAGGGTCCGTAGTGGGGCCCATATTTCTGGAATCCTAGGGACCTCTGCAACCTTATTCTGGTACCAGTTCTTCAAGGGCCCCCAACTTTGAGAACCCCACCCCCCCAAGTAGCCTCTTCCTGCAAAGAGGCCCAGGTGAATAGAACACTATCCCGTAATAATTGACGTTGTTCGGAAACTAGAGGTACCATCCTAAGGATCTAGGGATTATATGGTAGATTGGGATCTATATTGAAGTCACTTCAATGGGAACTACCATATACAGCCAAAATCATTTGTAGTGTTTGGCCGGACCAGCAAGAACACATGAGGTACTCAAATTCTGCGACCCTAAACCTTAAAAGCCATAGACCCTAAGCTCTACTTGGATAGCCACAGAAAGCCCACCCTGAGGTTGCGCAGAAGGGCGCAGCTTTGACGGTGAAGAGCCACAAGCTCGGTACAGAGACTTTGTTGAGAAATGGGAGTGAAAGGTTCCGGGCTTGAGGGTTTAGTTTAGGATTTAGGGGCTCAGCTGGAAGGGGTTGAGGGATTTGGGGTTTAGGGTCTAGAGCTTCGGAACAAAGCCGAGGCCAGCGAGGCCAACAATAATCAACTGGGTTCGTTATTAGAATACAAAAAAAATGGATTGTTGTATGGCTTTTGCTACTTACTAAGTTCCCGTGGCCCTCGAAGTAGCTTGTACAGGATCATCCTTCGGAAATGCTTAGGGTTGTCCGTAGCATAGTCATAGGGTTTAGGGTTGGGAGGAGGACGCTGTGGGAACCTGTTTGTTGTATGGCTTGGGAACAGCATGCAGACAACAATGTTCGCCAACTTCATAACCCAAGACCCCAAAACCCTTGAAGCCTTCAAAAAACAAAAATGAGAACCAATCCATGATGATGGCAACATTGAACAAACTGTCAAAACCCAAAAGCTAATGATCTCAACTTAGCAATGAAAGTTGAAAGCGCCAGCTTTGACTACAAGAGTTTTCTTTGTTGGTAAGACCAAACCCATTGAAACAAAGACAAAAACACATGCCCTGAATATAAAAGCCTTGGACACACCAAGAAAATCAAATTGTCCAGGAAATTGAAACCGCATGGTTTCTTGGTTTTGATTGCAAGGTTTTCATGGTCAGGCATTTACTGCCAGTGAAAACCATGAAATATACATATGTATATATATATATGCGAACCCTCCCTTCCCCCCCCCCCAGAACCCACCCTGAAATGACAATAGACCTGATTCAGGGAATCCTGTAATTCATTAATGCTATTGAAAGGAAAGGGATTCCCTTCCATGTAATTGTTGAAAATATTGAAAATAATTCAGTATTCTGAGGAACATTTTTAAGACAATAAGAACTAGATATAACAGTGTATTTACATTATGACAATTCTTTCAATTATTTAGGTTATTTGTGTTAGTTGCACCCCCTCCCCCCTAAGATCTACTTTTTACCCATTCTTAGTAAGGCTATGATAATTTAATTCGAACAAGCCCTGAAGGCCAGCCCAGGGACTTAGAACTTAGTGATGTAATGTGTGTAATTTAACTACCTTTCTGGCTTTTGTGGAAGAATTTATAACAATATAAAAAATGGGTAATGCATGTCAACAATTTAAATTCACTAGCCTTTGCTGGAGAAATTGAATGCTGGTGAAATTATTTAGATGAATGATTGAAATCTAGGCCCCTTGGCTGGCCTACACGGTCTATTTAGAAAAACTAAGCCGGCTAAAACTATTCAGTATATGAAATAAGTTTACATAGTTCATTGAATTTCCCTCAATTTCCAGAAAAGGTTAGTGAAGTTAATGAATTGATTAATTCATTTTATTTATCTCTCTAGCATTTACTGGAGAAATTGAATACATTAAATATATTAGATCATTGAATTCTAGGTCTCTTGGCCGGCCTCTTGGGTGTATTTTTAAAAAGCTCAGTAAATTAGATATATTAAATACATCAAAAAACTGATTTATTCAATTTCTTTAGCCTT
>CAJNIZ010045491.1:21828-36109 GCA_905231905.1 Symbiodinium pilosum
TTTTGGAGCCTGGGAACCAAGAACCAAGATCCCCCAGAAAGTCTTGGGAAACAATCTTGGTTCCAGTGTTCCATTTGTTTTATTAAATGTTTTGGAGGCCCCAAGATCCGGAACCAAGATTGCCCCCCAAGACTTTCTGGGGGATCTTGGTTCTTGGTTCCCAGGCTCTGAAAAATCAAGCATTTTTTTCGGAGCCTTAGTAACCTCACTTTTTGTATTCGATATTCAAAGCTACCAGGAAACGAGCATGCAAAAAAAACACTATATAGGAGAACATTGTGGGAACCTATAAGTAATTACGGAGCAATCAAGCAGTAGCCATATAAGTTCCCCAAGCCATACAACAAACAGGTTCCCACCGCGTCCTCTTCTGTTAGGGTTTAGGGTTTAGGGTTGACAAGCCTACCCCATTTGGGGGATACGTAGCCTACGTTAGCTCTGTCAGATCAATCCTTTCCTATGGCACCACAGTGATCCAATGAAAGCCTGAACCCCAAACCCATGCAATGGTTTCAGAACGCAAGAAGCACTCCATGACCCTAACAAAGGCTGTCCGACTGCCAGCTACCCTTGGTCTGGTGTAGTTGTGTGGATTTAGGGTTTAGGGTCTAAGGTTTAGGGTTTGGGGTTAATATACACACCTCCCCGAAACCTAAATGCATACATACATATATACACACTACAATAGCTGGTCACGAAGCCGGGAGTATCAAATAGTTGAGTATGTGCATCCTACATGGACGCTAAGCCTTAAACTCAGCAGCTTGGTGAGGGTTTAGGGTTTTGGGACCACTCCCCAAAATGAAACGCACCAAGCCCACCATCCAGTAGATATTCCACCTTCATGTATAAAAGTACTTTATTTCAATATTTACCATAGAGGCCTACACTAAGCCCTGAGCCCTACAGCCTAGACTCGAAAGCCTGGTTTTTACAAGGTCAAGGTGCCCGCACGCGACTTCCCTGCTTTGTGTGCCGAAGGCGCACTACCTTACCAGATGCTGGTAGTGGGTGATTGAATGAAATGAATGAAGGAAGGAAGGAAAGAATGAAAGAATGAATCGTAAAACAAAAAAAACGTAGAAACTACTGCCTAGGGTGTAGGCTAGGAGTAATGCTTAGTGAGTGGCAAAGAAAGTGGCAAGGGCCATATGTTGGGGGTGGATATTGGGGGCGTAAGAACCAGCAGGCTACAGGCCTCAGTCAGCGGGTGACTCTTTTTGGTTTGGGTTTAGGATGGTTTAGGGGTTTAGGGATTTGGGGTTTAGGGTTTTAGGGTGTAGGGATTCGGGGTTTAGGGGTTTAGGGTTTACGGGTTTAGGGTTTAAGGTGTAGAGTTTCTTTGGTGTATTCAGGATTTCTGTCATTGGGTTGTGGAGGTGGTCTACCGTTTGGGGTTTATAAGGTCTAGCTGTTGAGTTTGGACCCTAAACCCCTGAACCCTAAACCCGAGTGTGGGTTTGTGGGCTTTGGGTCTACGTACTTGGGGGGTCAGGGGGACTTAGTAAGTGGGTTAAGAATGGGGATAACTAGGGTTACTATATGGTTTATAGGGGTTATTAACCTACTTACTAAGTTCCCCTGACCCTCCAAGTATTAGGATATCCCTCTTAACAAGCCCTATAGTAGTCCCCATGTATAATCCCCTATATAACCCCTTTAAGGAGTTTAGACTATAGCTCATATGAGGAGTTATGGGGTTTGTGCTTTGGGTCTAAGGTGGCAGCTTCAGGGTTGAAGCCACAGGCCCGTAAAGGTGCCGCAACCATGGATTTTGTACGCGCGTGCGCGGGAAACCCTTTCGCGTCGATCCATGATCCGCTAAGTCCTTAAGGTTGCTGATCCTTAGGTTTTAGGGTTTAGGTATTTAGGGGTTTAGGGTTGAGCGTGTTGTGCTAGAGTCGGCATCTCGCCGCGGACAAACTGAGGCGTATGGAGCAGGAGAAGGAGATTTGCTGCAGATCTTTGGAGTTATGCATACTTCCTGAGACATGGAGGGTCTAGGGTTTGGGTTTAGGATTCAGGGGTTAGGGTTTATGGGGTACGTGAATTGCAAGACTTGGATACCTGGCCCGCCAAAGTCTCACTCCAACTTCCGTTCATAATGTCCGAACCTGTGATAGATCCGGGCTTTACTGATGGCGGCCCTCAAGCTTTCCTAAACTCGAAACCCTAAGTCCCAAACTCGATGTACCTTGCTGCCCGCTGGAGTAAGTGCCCTCAACCCTAAACCTTAGACCCCGACCCCTATATATCCGCCTTTGTCGGCACATCTATTCTTTACGGTTGAGGGTTTAGGGTTCAAGGTTTAGGGTGCTTACTTGGAGGGTCGGAGGGATTTAGTAACTAGGTTAGTAACCTCTACAAGCAATATAATACCCTGACGTATCCCCACTATTAACATACCTACTAAGATGACCCTCCAAGTGCTCCACCCAAAGCTGACATAGAACGCCCAAAGGGTTGCTATGCAGACTACTTTCTTGGGAAGAAGTTGAAGGCTAAGTGGGGCTCTTTGTTCGTTTGGGGAAGGTGAAAGATTTGCTCAATATATTCAGGTTGTTTTCTTTGGAAGTCTCGGATCTCCAAATAGGGTCTATAGGTTGGATACTGCCCCCACTCAGTAACGGTTGGATAATACTTATAATATAGTTATACCCTAAACCCTAAACCCCTAAACCCTAAGCCCTTAATAGGACAGTACCCAATTTATAGGGTTTAGTACTTCAGCCGCAGGAGGCCTCCAGTGTACAAGGAGCTTCAAGCGGTTTAGGCGCTTGGACCCTTAGGGAAAACACCCTAAGCCCCTAAACAGGTGAATGGCGGGCTGCTCAGGGTTGAAGATGGCCGGAAAGGCAAAGTGTAAACTTTTCAAAAAAAAAGTGGTCTTTTGCAGACGCCTTTTTTGGGATAGGCGATGTGCAAGCGCTGATATCTGATATACCTGGATGAACATCCCAAACCCTAAGCCCTAAACCACGTCAATCCCTGGTCTGAAGTTCACTTGACCCACGTGGCCTGCAGCATGGCAACCAAGCCGGTTTTCTCAACTTCCAGATTTGCTTTAGAGGCCTTTTAAAGGCCTGGTAACCAAATATTTTCTGTACGCCCCCTACCTAGACTTCCCCGATAATATAGTAATAGCCCTTGTGACCAGCATTTGCGGGAAACGACTCAGCCCTACACCTTACCCTCCAAACCCTGATACCTAGCAATGTTACAGGTATTTGGGAGGTCTATGTACATTAGTTACAAGTTCCTCCAAGAAGCCCGAGATCCGCCATCCTAACCCTAAGCTTTCTGCCTGAATCCATAAAACCAAAACCCTCTTTATTCATCTAGGTAATCCCTATATGTACCCGCCTACATGTACGGGGTTTTTGGGTTAAAGGCTTGTTTAGGGTTCAGGGTTTGGAAGTTCAGGGAGACTTCGTAACTTGTTCTCTGGATCACTTGTTCTCCCTGATAGGCGGTTCCAGTTCTTGCCACTACGAACCTAGTTACTGGGTCCCCCTAACCCTCCAAGTAAAACCCCCATGTGGGTGGAGAGAGCGCTCACAGCTGGACATCTTCGCAGGTGGTTCCCCAGCGCCCTGCACCTGAAACGTGCCGGCCCTACTTTTGAGCTTACGGTTCAGGCTCCATTCCTTGGCTTTTGGGATTTAGAGTTTAGGATTTAGGGTTGGCAAGCTTCACAGAGGTTCTGTTTTCACGCCGAGCTTCATTTCTCTGTGAACCAAAGGTGTGAAGCGAACTCTCGAACTCACAAGACCCAAACCCTAAAACCTCCAAATCCTACACCCTAGTCTATGGTAAAAGTTTTTCCTAGATCAGTCTGCTTACTAAGGCTTTGTTATGATGTAGTGCTTCGGATGTTGGAGTTTAGTTTTTTTAAAAGGTGTTTGCTTGTTTGCGGTTTTAGGAGTGCTGTGGCTGCGGCAAATTCAGCCCATTGCCTGCCCGTATCAGCCTCCGCCTGTCACCGTTGTAGTCCCTAGTTTGGAAGACCTACTTCACTAGACGCTCATTAAGCCTCATCCCTATATCTGAGATGGGCCATTCCCCCCACTGTAACTCTTCTTAAAGGGGTTCTATGAATGAGCAATTATATTCCTTCTTACTACCGTAAGGGTAATCAACTAACCTCTGAGTCGCATGCATTCAGTTGGAGACAAGTGCTCTCCAAGAAGTGGAGGGTGTGCGGGGGGTGGGGGGATCCGGGTAAGCCTGGTATACGGGCCTAATTTGCCTATATAGTCGTTCTAGGTTCCTTGCGTAATTATGGTACAGGTACCTCAGCTGAGCCTCCGCATGTTCTCGCAATTAGTTAGGCCGATTTAAATCTCAGAGATATGGTACGGTACCCTGAACCTCAAATCCTAAAAGCTAAACGCTAAACCCCAAGAAACCGAAACCCCCAAAGAATATTTTTGGCGGCTCAGCGCCCTAACTCGAACCCAAAGTTAGCCATCGCTTCGCGCAGGGTCCAACTGGTTTCAGGATTGGGGTTTGGCATGTAGGGTTGAGGGTAGGGCTGGAGGTACGCAAAACCGTTCTTGTTAATTGCAGTTGTTGGGGCCAGAAAATATTCATTGGGGTTCTTGGACCTGTAGGCTGAAGAAACCCCACAAGTTTTCCTGCACTTCTGCCTCAATCTTGTGAGGCCATGAGAAGCAATCAGAATACCACCGCGCCCATACAGAAAGACAGGACTGCGCAGGGGGTTTAATGTAGAGGCCAAATAACAGTTACCAAGAAGAAGGAGAAGCATATGGAAAACACAGGGGGAATGAACTTGTCCGTACAAAGGAGAACCTGGGCCCGCTTGCAAAAGTGATTTTGGGGCAAAGCGCGGGTGGGTTTCTGAAAACAGGGCTACTGTTCTGCACTCTGTGAATTACATATTTGGGTGTCTTCTGAGTCACCACGTGCTAGTAATGTCCCGCTGACCTCTCAAACAAAGCCTAAACTCTTGGTTTTGAATCCGTACATAGCCTCTATGTGAGCTTAGTTTTGTTCTGCCATTGTTGTTCACCATTTAATTCTCCAGCATTCCACTATCATTTGGGTCCTTGGACCCTTAGGGCATTCGCTAACACCCTTACAGAACTGTTCTTGTTCACTCGGCCCAGTACATGTCAATCCCGAGAAAGCGTTAATTTCCCTTTTCATTTTGCATGTGCTTCGCCGCCATTCTGCTTACTTGGGCAAACCCTCTTAAAGGGACCTCATACGTCTCCATGTAGCCTTTTTTTTAATCCCTCTTTGAGGGATCCCCATAAGTTTTTCAATCTCAATCCTAAACCCTAATCCCCAAGACTCTTCCAAGCCTCGCTGTGGGAGGATGAGCTGGTTTTGGTTTGGGGTTCTGAATCTAAACCTTAAACCCTGAACCCTAAACACGAAACTTGAGCCCTTAACCCTAAAGGGTGTAGGGTTGTGGGAGGATGAGCTGATCTACCAGCGGAAAGCGGAGCTCAAACTGGCCGTGCACTACCTCAGGCCTTTTGGTCTTACTTAGGGTTTAGGGTTTAGGTTTTGTTTTACTGGGGTTTCGTAGGAAGTACGGGACATATTTTGTTATATGAACCATAATCTAAACTCCTTAAGGGGGGGTTAGATAGGGGGCTACTATAGGGGTTATTAGGGGGGATACTAGGAGTTTAGACTGTAGCTCATATAGGGTTTAGTAGGGAGTACGGGACAGATTTTGTTACATAGGGTTCATGTCGGGAGTGTATGAAGATTTTGTTATATGGGGATTATGTAGGGATTATATGAATGTTTTGTTATATAGGGATTAGGGATTATATTCCCGAATTCCCTACCAACCAACTGTGAGTTATTTAGGGCTTTTGGTTTGCGCCTCCCCCCAAAGAATCTCCCCTCCATCCCTCAAAAAAAGCTCCCCAACGAAGTACCGTTACAAACTACAGGGAAAGTTTATCATTCGTGGCTGGGGTGGTGGTTGATGTTTTTAGGAGCACGGAATGTTGAGGGTTTCGGGCTAAGATTGCTAGGGTTAGTATTTAGACATTGGGTTTAAGCTTCGCGTGTTTGGGGACAGGGCTACCTGAACCCCAACAGCAGGTAACATAAGGGCCCAAAACCTTTAAACAATTGCCCAACAGGCTATTGTTCTACATACATTTGGGGTTCAGGTAGGGATTAGGGAGAGATGATTGGCGTTTAGGGTTTCGGCTTTCTGGCTGAAGGTTAATCTTCAAGTTGTGGGTTTGATGTGGGGATTTATAGCCCCCCTTAAGAATATAGAATATGGCTTTGGGTATACTATAATAAGATCCCCATATATACCCCATATTCTTTCTACTTGAGGGGGACTAGTATTTAGGGGCTTAGGGTTTACGGTCTAGGGTTTGGCGGTGGTAGCGTCCATGGGCGTAGGCCTGCTGGCACTGCCACGTGTCCCAGATGCTCTATGGGGAACAGTAGCTGTGTAGCTAGTTGTGGAGAGGCTGTAGAAGCTTGGAATGTTTTTTGCTCCACATTGCGGCTCAACCCTAGCCTCTAGACCTCTAAACGCCTCCAACCCCACACTAGCTCAGGGCGCGCGCAATGGAAATGGACGCCGATCTGGAGGGCCAGGCAGCGTTCCGAGAGGGTTTCACGGTTTAAGGGTATAGGGTTGCAGGGTTTCAGGGTGTATCACCCTCCCCCCAGACAAATACGCAATCCCGTATAGCTTCCTTTTTCATGGATGGTTTTCTACGTGGGGTCCTTGTTCATGTTCCATGTAAGTTTGGTGAGACTTAGCAAATAACGGAGTGATGGAAGAGACAATGGAAGCTTCTGTACGTTGATGTTGGGGAAAACTGGGAGTCCTGTCACTAGACCCGTAATCCCTGAAACCCAGGGCTTTCCACGTAGAGTTTAGTTAAGTGCGGTTTACTCCCTTTGCAAGCGGTTAGAATAATTGTATTGGGTTGAGGCTTCGAGGCATAGGGTTTACCTGCAGTCTTAGTCTCATCTAGGGTTTAGGCTTGACTTGGAAGGTTAGGGTGACTTAGTAAGTAGGTTAAGAAGGGGACCATGACGTTCCAAGTCAGCCTACCCTGAGCCCCAAACCCTAAACCTTCAACCCCAAACCCTAAACCCCAAGCCCCAAGTAAGGTTTAAGGAGAGACCGGCTTATGATGACCCAGCTTCGCTGCATCAGCAGTTGTATGCTGCAAAGCAGCTGCCGAAATGCTCCTTTGGTTAGTGGACAGTGTGCACCATATTTGCAAGGGTTTGAGTGTGCAGCGTCTGCATCTAATCTGTTGTTTTTTTCTGGAAGCTTCTTCTCAATTCTTGGTGCCCGAAACCCTTCGGTGATGCAGTTTTAAAAGTGCCAACCATGAGCTCTAACCCCTGAACCCAAAATCCCAACATCTTCTTTGATGGCTTCCGTCAGGCCCAAAGTGAAGTCTTGCACAGTCAGCGAACTCTGTTGGAGATGCACGGCTTCCCAGAATTCTGCGTGCGTTTCTTAAACTAGTTGTCCGAAGTTTAGGCTTGCATTGTAGTACAGGGTTTGGGAACACCACCTCCAATAATGGAGAATCAAATGGCGCATGGCATGGAAACTGTTACACGTTAGTGGGTAGAGGGGGGTATACTTTGTGAATATGGTGTCGGAACTTCGTTCGTGTTTTGAAATCGGCCCGCCTACTTTAAATCCAACGGTGAACTGCTAACAGCCACTTGTTATGGCTGTCCCCAAGTTATGAAGGGGCTACGCAAGTCCTGTACAGTATTTTGTACAGATCACATACCACCCTAGAGTAAGGGCCATACGAGTCATATGTAGTACATAATGCCTTCAATACAGAGTCCCTTACCTTCACAGAAAGGTCTTGGTCCACGAATCCCGCACATAGTCCGCGGGGATATCAAGTTGTTTAATGTACTAGCTGTAGATGTTTTCGGGTCTAGGTTTTGAAGATGGGCTTGTGCGCTTACAAGCTCGTTCAAAAGGCAAAGGGCTTAAGACGTGGAGTCATATAAGCCCCTGAATTTTAGACTCTAAATCTATGACCATGAGTCAGGGACTTCGCAGAGTATGGCGGTGTCGCAGTTGTGCTACCATAGTTAGCTCACTTGTGGTAGGTCTGGGTTTTTTTCTATAGGCTTTAGAGCTTGACCAGAGGGTTGCCGGGTGCTTGATGCGGGCTTAGGGTGCAGGGCATAGAGCTACTGAGAAGAGCTCTCAACAGTCCAGTGCAAGTTCTGTGGGTAATTTTAGGTCCTCAAGGTCTAACTACGGGATCCAACAATGGGTTACCCAAAACCCTACACCCACAACCGTATCCCCGGGCTTGATATGAGGGAGGGGGTTTGCACGGTCTGCAGATTCTGTTTGAAGGCTGCCTTGAGTGGCGCCAGTTTCACTGCTGTCAACCGTATCTTGTCCTAAACAAACCTCTGTGAGGGGATGCTATACATGCGAAGGATCTTCTGAAAGGCAGGGACGCCATGCTGTTTGAGGCTTTATGGCCCCCTTCAAGTAAATCGAATACGGGGTTTAGGGTTTAGGGATAGAATATGGCTTTGGGTATATTATAATAATGGGATCCCCATATACCTCAGATTCTATCTACTCCAGGGGGACTATAGGGTTTAGGGTCCTTTTTGAGGCATGTACCTCAAGGCCCAGGACACCCAGTAAGTAAGCAATACAAGGGGGATACAAAGAAGCAGGCTAATCGGCTAACCCCAATCAGGGCACTGGTAATATTTGAGTTGCCTGGGTCTTTAAGGCGAATATGGTGCTCCTTGGGCTTCGGGCTCAGGTTTTAGGCCTGTTTAGGGTCTAGGGCCTAGGGCTTTGGTTGAAATTACAGCCAGCTTATATGTTCTGTAATTTACCTCATGGTCTCCTGTGCCGTACACTCAACACTGTTTCTGCAGCTCCCTAAATCTTGAACTCTAAACCCTCTACCTTGGTAGGTGTACCTTGATAACTCCCTCTGTGAGCCTTGTTTTCACAACCTTAAACATGAAGCCCACATGCACTGAAACCTAGCCCCAAGAGCTTAGTAGAACCCCCATCTTGCAACCCTGAACACTAACCTCTACAGTACAAACGCTACCGCCCAAGACTTTCTTAATTTTCTCGACAAGCCAAGGCAGATCCGACAGCTTCTCTTCGAGTATGGCCAGGTTTCTGCGTTGTGTGTGTGTGTGTGTGTTTTTTTTGTTTGGGGGGAGGGGTGGGGTGTGTATTGGACGTATTTGTCAACCTCGCAGGTCTTTTTGGATAGATTTCAGGTTTGGTTGTTTTCGGGTTCAGGGTTTATGGTTTTAACTGGTTTCAGGTTTTGGGCCTGTGAAGGGGTTGATGAAGAGAATCGCTGTTGCTTGATGGGCTTGGAGCAAGGTTGCTTGTCCTTGCGTAGTCCTTTTCTTCATTCATGGCGCCGTGCTGTTGACGGCAGGTTCTTTTGTTCTCGTTCACCACCGAGCTTTCGGGATCGTACCCTACACCCTGTAATGTTTTTGTGTAGGGTTTGGAGATTAGAATGCCCAAGCTGGAGCCTCCCACCAGGAATTTCTGGTTTGAGTGGAGCAAGTTTTTTCGTGTAGGCAGATGGGCTGTGTCAGGGAGGTGGAAATGGAATTAGGGTCCCCCTTAGAGGTCCTTTCAGAGAACTCCAAGTTTCAGCCCTAGGGTTTTGGGTTCAGGGGCCTGAGTATATTTATATATATATATATACATGGTCACCCCCCCAAGATCTACTTGGAAACCTGTTAAAATACATATAGGACCTATGTTAGGTCCCTAGTGAAAGGTATAGGGAGTTGACCACCTTAGGGTAGGATAACATGCCTTGATACTTGTGTCGTGTTTTTATCGGTTCGCCGAGAAGGTTATGTTCAGGGCTTAGGGTTTAGGCCTTGCCTACAGATTTGTTACACTTGCTTGTAAGAACATAATCATGGTTATCATTGATAACCATGGTCCATAGGCGTCCATTCGCTCATTAACCCTACTCAGGGGCTCGTCTGTTCATTTCGGGCTTGTTGTTTTTGGGAACGGGGTTGCAATATACTACCCAAAACAAAAGGAACTGCGTAAAAACGTCTGGGTAATCCCAAATCGCAAAAGCCAGCTCCCCAAAGCAGTTTCAGGGTTCAGGGTCTAGGGCTTAGGGCCTAAACCCTAAACCCTGAACCCTAAACCCTAAACCCTGAACCGTGCCTAGCGGGCTTGTGTGTCAGGCGCAGGAGAGCATCGAAGAGTACCGGTCGCACAGGCAGACTTCACCTGCGGGTTTCCCAAATTTGGGGGTTTAGGGGTTTACGGCTTTAGGGGTTTAGGGCTTAGGGTTTCCCAAATGGGGGGGTACATTTTTGGGGGTCCCAATAATAAGGACTATGGCATGTTGGGGTCTATATTGGGTTCCCCTTATTTTGGGAAATTTCAACCTAATCCTCAGGGGCCAAGTACACAAATATTTTGGCTTCATGCCCCAAATACTGTACCCTAAACCCTACACCCAAAACCCTGTAATCTGAATGGTTTGGTACCTGACCGCTCAATAGCTAGGTGTTTGGACTCTCAGGGCAAGGGTTCAGGTTCCCAAAAACAAGGGTCTCGGAAGCCTTGGGTACCAAATACAACCATCTGAGTAGAAGTTGTTACCCCTTAGAGTTCCCCTTCAAGTAGATTGAATATGGTTTTGGGTATATTATATTAAGATCCCCATGTACCCCATATTCTATCTACTTAAGGGGGACTATAGGTCTTGCAGGTTTTCTTGCAGTATGTGGCGTTAGTAGAGCTCCCATAAGTCATGACTTCTGAGCCCAAAGTGTTGGGCTTCGGGTGCCCTGGAGCTTAAGGTTTAGGATTTGACGCCCCATGCCCCTTTTTTTTATTGTTACCTTTGGTACTATGCTTACTAGGTTTATTACTATTCTTGTTCTTAATATTGTCTTAACCACTATTACTAACCTGGTTTAGGAGTCGCAGTTGAATAGAGGCCTCCTGTAGCTCTCGTAGGACTATGCTTTGAGGGTGAAGAAGACTTAGTAAGTAGAGTCTAGTGTTCTGGGTTAGTGGGAGGGAGGCGTAGCACTTGTACTCACAACACCCTATGTGCCCCACAAATAATCCCAGCTATCCCCATTGCACGCCTACTTATTACGTCCCCGAACTCTCCAGTGTAAGTACTAAGCTACCACAGTCCCAGGGGGTCATGCAGGAGTTTAGTATCAAGAGTACTAAATTGTAAACTTTTTGCTACACCTCACTTAAGTCCAAATCCTCGAAGGCTCGCAAGAGGAGCTATCTGGAGATGCAGCTCCAATCTGCGCAGAAGAGCACTTAGGTCGATTTGCTGAAAGACCGCCTGTCTGAACATGCAAAGGCTCATGAGGCGAAAGTCAAGGACCTCAATGCGCAGAAGGAGAAGGAGCTGGCAGAAGAGCGGCGACTGGCAGACATCATGGGCAAGTCGATGGCTCGGGAAGCAGCTATTTCTGCAAAGCAGGACATTCTGAGCCAGCAGTCGGCTGCCAAAGCCCACGAAGAGTCGATGCTGCAGATGAGGGCCAGAGAGTCGGGCATGAAGCTGCTGGTGCTCCTCTACTTCAACTCTAGACCCTCAGCAATCTTTGTGCAGCTGTTTTGCGTTTGCTTCGCTTGAAGACGCTTAGCCTTATGCAGCAGGCGCCAGGTTAAGGCTTATCAGACGTCCGAAGCGTGATCCCACAGGGGAGTAGCTAGCCCATTTAGCCGCAATTAGCGCACTTATAGCCCCAATTGATTATAACCTACCTGCCAGGCCCTTCCGGTAGTGGTGCATCAGTTGCCTTGCACACCGGCTTTAAGGCATCGCAGACTGGCCCTGGGGCAACGCAGATGTTTCTGACCCGTATGCGGCACTACTGAACAAGGTGACGATCCAGCCAGTCCTTCCAATGACCCTCCTTACCGAGTTGGGATGAGGAATTAGGGTTTATAGTCCCCCTTAAGTAGATAGAATATGGGGTATATAGGGATCTTATTATAATATACCCAAAGCCATACTCCAGGGAGACTATAGGGCTTGAGGTTTAGGAATGTTCCATTCAGTATGGGGACCGGGAGGTGCACCTCAGGCACTCAAGCAGGGGTCTTTTGCCAGCGCGTTTGAGTTTCACATTGTTGTGAAACACTGGGGGCTATATACTGAGGAGTTAGGGAAGCCAGTTGCAGAGGGTTACAAGAAGGTTTGATGTGATGGGTTGCTGTACTCAGGGGTCTAGCGGGCTTTTTCAAATCCCGGGGTCCCTCAAAGTACAGCTGTAGACTCGATACCCTGGCTTGGCGCTTGAAAGCCCTAAACCCTAAACCTTTTCAGACACCACTACGGGTGATGCAGGTGCACCTCGGGTTTAGGGCTTCAGAGTTTTTTTTTTGGTTCAGGGTTTAGGGGTAGATGGATCCACAACTCCTAGCCACATTTTTTGATTGCTCAAAACGAGCTATCCTGTGGAAATTCGTCTGGTTCAATGCGTCAAGCCCTCGAATCCCAACAGTATAAGCCCTTAAGCCTCAGAGCAATTTCCTTAAATGCGTGAAGCCCTAGGCCCGCAATCCTGATTCCGTAGCCCTAAGCCCTAGACACTAAACGAAAGATCCTAAAATCGCAGGTCTCCATACCTACAACCCTGCGCGACTTCAAACACCAAAGCCTAATTCCTATCCTCTAAGCCCCTTCTTTGTGCTACATTGTTCTTCGGGAATTGTTTTCAATTCTTGCAAAATACAACCTTAAGAATTATGGAAATATCATTTCTTTTCTAAGTCTAGGGGATTACCACGTGGGACCCTAGATTACTGGTATCCGCTTCATACTTGGAGGGTCAGGTCCCGATCCTTCGGCGGTTGAGCCCACATTTTCCACCAAGTTACCCCATCACAACCCAAGCGCAACCCTTGATAGCTGGATTCCCCGACCCGTTAGTAGCCCCAGGGACCCAGAAAAGAAATCGAAAACCCAAAGCTCTAAACCCTAATCCCAAAACCCTAAACCCTAATCCCGCGGGCCCAAACCCTCATCCCAAAACCTTAAACCCTAATCCCAAAAGCCTAAACCCTCATCCCAAAACCCGAAGCCCCCAAACCCAAAACCCTAAATCCACTTAACCCTAAACCCTAAAACCATCTAACCCTAAACCCTAAACACAAACTCAAATGGCTTTGTCTCCTTCAGGTCCTCCCGCCGAAGGAAGGGCCCACAGGCCCCCAAAGCGGTCCTTTCGCAGGAGAAGCAAGTGGGGAGGCTCCTACTGTTTGGGGTTTACGCTTTAGAGTTCAGGCTTTAGGGTTTAGGGTTTAGGGGCTTAGGGTTGAGGGTTTAGGGGTTCGGGTTCAGGGGTTCGGGTTTAGGGTTTAGGGTTTGGGAGTGGTGAGTTTCCTGGGGTCTTCGAGTTTGGGGTGTAATTTGTGTACTCCCCCCACCACTCTGCAACAGTTGGACAAGGTTCCTAGTTTATATATACATATATATATATACACATATAACCTTATATGACCCCTAATAAAGAATGCTACAGGGAGGGGGCAGCATCCAAGGTTTAAAGTTGACGGTTCCGAGTTTAGTAGGGTCTAGATCAAGGGGGTGGAGGACTTAGTAAGTAGGTTAAAATAATCCCTATACCATCATATAGTACCCTTGTTATCCCCATTAACCTACTTACTAAGTCCTCCTGACCCTAAGCCCTAAACCCTAAACCCTACCTACTGATTAAGTCCCAATGACCTTCCAAGTAGAGGGAGGGGGTGGAGGTGGAGGTTGATGGTTCCAAGAATCACTGGGTTGGCCTTTGGATACATAAATATTTTCCCTAATTGGTTGCATAAGGACCCTAAACCCTTAAACCCCTAAACCCTTAAACCCTGAACTCCTTAAACCCTAAACCCTAAACCTTCACCGCGTGACATTTTCAAAGGGTTCCAAAGGCCAACCAAGATCACCAATGATGCATCCCTGAGCCCGATAGGGTTTAGGGTTTAGGGTTTAGGCCCCCAAACATTAAAACCCTAAACCCTTAGCCCCTAAACCCCCAAACCCTTAAACCAATAAGCACTTAAACCCTGAACCCTAAACCCTTAAACCCTTAAACCTTAATCCCTTAAACCCTAAGCCCTTAAACCCTGAAGTCCTTAAACCCTTGAGCCTTTCTCTTTTAGATTGGTTGGGTTTGAGATAGGCCGCGCTCATGGCACTTGCATATGTGGTTTAGGGTTCAGCACGGGTCTACATGGTAGTTTCCCAAAATGAGTGGACCC